>JAJOOH010010051.1:0-33345 GCA_029582605.1 Solanum gracilifrons | reverse complement strand
TCAATCTTGAGGAAGGTTTTGGATTAGGGTTCTTGAGAGAACTTGAGAGAAAATGTGTCTAAGTATGGGAGAGGTGTTTTGGGAAATGTTTTAGAGATGAGAATTGAACTAATGGTATATAGGAAATAACATATGCCTTTTGGAAAAATGGTCCAACACTTAGAAAAAAAATTGAGGCGGGTGAACAGTAAAAACGCTCACTGGAAATTGGCTTTCCTGCTGGACAGATTTTACGAAAATGGGCATAACTTCTTCGTCCGAACTCCGAATGAGGTGAAACGAAGTGCGTTAGGTAGCTAACTCAAAGGGCTTTCCATGGATATGTTATTGGCCACCTAATCATTTGTGTGCTAGGAGATATGACCCTCCAAAGTAGACCCTCGAAAAAGGCTACACTTGGAAATTTCGGATTTTGATACGGTTGCTCTAAAATTTGGGTTAGATCCATTTTTCACTCAATTTGACCCCCTAAACAAGAATATGAAGTCGGATTTTCGAAAAACGAAACAGATTTTTTTTATAGCTAAATAAGTTTCCGGTAACTTCCGTAGCACATTTTTAAGAACTTTTTGGGTCATTTTAATGTTCTAGATTCATATTGATTCCATCCGGCAAAATAGGCAACAAAAACATACCCGACCTATTACACACGAGCTACACGTTCTTAAATGGAAGCCTCCACACTGTGCTAGCCATCATGAGCTATTTCAGAGGCACTGGTGTGAGTGGATAACGGAGGAACCAGGAAAATATAGTCTATCATGGTACGAGAATTCTATGCAGCCACACTGAAGAATGCCCTGCTTCAACAAGCCAAGGAGCTAGACCATCCTCCATTTCTATCTACATAAGTACGGTACATCCCCGTAAGTTTATCAGAGGCCATCATCAACCATTTTTTATGGCCTATCCCATGAGCATCCGATCAATATGGCTTGGTTTCCTTACCGAATGAAGTTGGTCCAGAATAAATATGCCATGAGAGTTACCGAGAAGAGAGAGTCCTTGCTATGATGGGTTGCAGGACCATTGTTTAGTAGGTGGCGGATGCCGAGTGGGTTAGGGACTTAACGATCACTATCAAGAAGACCACACTAAATTTTGCAGCCATGTTTTGGTTGTCCATTGTCTAGGATAGATTGTGTGGTACGATGGCAAATAATCATTTGACGCTAGAACGGGCAGTGATGATAGCCCGTTTGATGGCTGGGCATGAGTCAATATTGCCCAGGTGATTATAACTGAGATCCATGAGAGAGAATTTCGGAAGACCACTACTCTTCTGTTTCCTTTCTTGATATTCAGGTTGTGCACAGAGGCTACTGTTTTGGTATATCATGTTGACCAGTATATAGAGGTTACTAAGACCGTAGATGTCGGGCTAATTCAGGATGAGGCAAACCCTGTGATAACAGTCAAATCACTCTCAAAAACTAATTAAAAAAGTGAGTAGTCAGTGTCAATAAAAACCCAACAAAGATTCAGGGTCGAATCCCACAAGGAATGGTATGCGGTGAAGAATATAATTGGGAAAAAGATCTCAAATATATCCGAACTTTGACCGAAATTGCTGTAACAATACCAAACTTTGAAAATGACCTTTTACCCCTCGTGCACTATCTAATAGTGTATTTTAAAGGTATATATGTGCCCACATGGACATCATAAATATTGCATCATTATAAATAGTTACGTGTCCACGTGGGTACATATATACCTTTAAAATACACTATTAAATAGTGCATGGGGTAAAAGGTCCTCCATAAAGTTTGGTATCGTAACAACAATTTCGGCCAAAGTTGAAGTATTTTTCAGACCTTTTTTCCCAATATAATTATAGAATTAACAAGCAATTAATTCAATTGAAGTTGAAATAAGAACAAATTGGTGGAGAAGTCCACCAATTTTAATAGAAGTAATTCTGAAACCCAATTATCAAACTGGAAATAGTTGATGACTCTCAAAACTAAGGGAATCTTGGGGTGTGGGTATTAGTTGGTGATTTAACTTGGGATGTAGTAGAATTGATCAATATGGCTATTTAATCACAAATAAGCTAGGTCATCATCAATGATGCTAATCTTCTTTCGATCTCAAAGCATCCTTGCATAGAATCTCCTTTCAGTGTCATCAATATGACATTCAAAACAACACAAAACCTTAGGACTGCAATTAAGTACTTTAAGTACAACTATTGAACATATTACCCGGCAATCAGTCAAATTTGTAATTAACATCCATAAACAGAGCAATTCAACAATACTTATTAAATTAAATCAACACCAAACCTCATAATCACACCCCAAGAGATTGGGGTTTTAGTCACAAATCGCAAAGTGTAAATAGATTATACCTTGCATGAAATAAGCCATGGGTAGCCTGGATTTGAGTATTTAAAAGCAAACCCACTTCGAATCCAACTTCAATTTCCAAAATTTCAGTTTACGCAATTAAGAGAATGAACAATAAATTGTGTTCTTGCTCAATGGAAAATGCTTTTCTCTCTAGAAAGTTTAGAATATTTCTCTCAATTTTTCCACACACTCTTTCTCTCTCCTCTGGGCTTTTTATAGTTTCCCAATATTTTTCCCAAAAACTAGTTCCATGTCATTTTTGGCGACATTAGCTCAGTTTTCCCACTACATTTAGCGAATCACCCTTCTTCCTTTGGTTCACCTTTTTCTTGCTTCAATTTTCAAGTGTTTGAGTCTCACTAGGCGATACCGTTAGAGTTCACTTTTCCAACTTTGGTGAATCGCCGATCTTCACCTTGTATTTCTCTTTTAGCCATTGTTTTATCTTTCAAAACTATCAGATTCGGCGATATCTTTTCACCTTACCTTGTGTCTTTTGGTGAATCGTCTTTCTTGACTCGCTTTACCGATTTACCCTGAAGGCTGAATTAATGCACTGTCAATTTAGGTGACTTCAGATTGCTTTGGCGACTCGTCCTTCTCAATAGGTGATCAACAAAATTTTTTTGCACTTCTATTTTCAATTTTTTCCCATTCTTTTGAACATCGATCCTTGCCTTGTCTAATTGCCTTCATAGCTGCAAATCAATATTCTATAAGAAAAGGAAAAAAAATAAGGCATTGAGGACACTAATTATTGAGCTAAATGAACCCTAAATGAGTGCACATCTACCACTCATCAACATCCACAGCTTAAACTTTTGCTTGTCTTCAAGTAAATCAAGTACACAATAAGTTCAATAAGAGTGTCGAAAACAGTACTCCATGAGAGCTAGCATGCAAGATCCATAGCAAGACTACTCGTAATAGTGTGTTACCTTCAATCATGATAAAAAGAAACTTCAAATGATGACTAGTTGCTCTCAACACAGACTCAAGCTTACTTTAGCTCCATGTCTAATGCAAGAAGATGTTTTACCAAATGCTTTCAAGTGCCCTCACATCAAGAACATTTTCATGCTCTCACAAAGCAATTTCAACAAGGTATACAGAATCAATGCAACTCTCATTCTCTCAAAAGAGAAATACATGCAAGATTTGTCCCATAGGTTTGCCTATATTTTCCAATCATCACATAATTAAAGATCTCAAGGGTCTTTTATGCTTGTAATGGGGATGAAGGTTAAGGTATGGTCAATAAGGATTGGTTACTTCACCTTTCCAAAGCATTTTTGTAATCATTATCACCTCTTCTTAAGTTTTTTCCTTCTTTTGATTTGAGCACTCAACCCTTGACTTGTCATTCACTTTATTTTGAATCCCCTTTTTATTTCATTCACTCCACTTTTTCATTTTAATTTTTCATTCAAGCATTTTCTTATTTTGTTTTTAATAAAGAGGGGTTCCTTCATTTTAGTAACACTTTCGAAGTTGAGCCTTCAATCAACTTTCTTTTTCCTTTACTTGTCTTTCATTCATCCTTGTTTTCTACACCCCCAACTTAAGCTTTTGGCCTAAGTTGGCTATTAAAACATTACAATACTTCCAAAAGGATTTTTGGTGAGAGGGTATGGATAATTTAGTTCAAGAGGTGTCTTTTGGTTGAAAAAAAATGGGTTAGGCTCAAATGGTGCCAAAATGGATTCACACCCTCACAAGGTAGTCACAAAGGATTTATAGATAATTTGGTTCACTCTTTCAATTGTTTGCCAAGATCATGTCTAACATTCACCAAGATTTACATTATTGGACTAACAAGGAAAATTTTAGGACTCAACATACACGATTTCAAGTAAGCCCTGACCACTCATGTCACTTTGAAATACACTAATTTAGCACATCCCAGAAAGATCAAAAGCATACGTGCAATATTCATTGCAAGGCTTACATCGAAACTTAGCTAGTCAACAAAAGATTCATAGAGATTGCTCAAAGGCTTAACCACGTCAATTTCATTCTCGGAACACCAACACTTCGCATCATGCTCATCATGAGTACTTTTAAAGACATCGATATTGAACACAATTAATCCTAAAATTGTTATCAATGAAAACCTTAAGCATTTCATGACTTTAAAACTCATGGGGGTTGCAATCATCAAAAGGGATAACGAAAAAGAAATATAGAGACACATTTACCCAAAAGAGCACTCTAATATAAAGTAATACTCCAATAGTTCAAAATGGGAATATTGGCACGAAGGCTCTCACCCACCAAAAAGAAAAGAGCAGTGTCCTCAGTGCACAAAAATGATATAAATAGATGAGGGTAAGAGCACTCCTTGAGCAATCACTAGTACTGATCATTGTCGACCTTAGTTGGTGAGTCACTGATTGGACTCACATCACCTATCGGGGCTGTAGACGTTGGACAATATGTCTTTCACATCGGTGGTCTACCCTTTGATCGCTAAAGTTTCATGGGCGTAACGTCTTCTCTGGTATGAACATCACTGAGATTACAAGTGTTCTTGCCATTCTAAATGCTTAACTAGGCGGACTGTAGTGAGTTCACCAAACGATATAGGCGCATCGCCTAGTGGGTGATGGACATTACTGAAATAGACAGTAAGCACCTAAAGTTGAGCTTCCCAAAGGGCGAGCCTTTTGGAGCTTCACCTACTGTACTCAGTGAATCACCGAGTTGCCCGTACGATCACCTAGTACTTCATGCCTGCACATGTGAACACCTACGTTATTGAAAACAACTAACACTTGGGTTGCCTCCCAAGGAGCGCCTAACTTAACATCACGGCAGAACATGGATATATTCTTCAAACATCATCTAAATACACCACTTCAACCGTTGTCACATCATGATCTTCCCCAAGTATGCTTTCAATCTTTTTCCATTGACTGTGAATTGCTCATCTTTTGCATCTTCAATTTCAATCGCACTTTTTCCATACATACGTGGGATAGTGTGCGGACCAATCCACTTGGATTTGAGTTTTCCAGGGAAGAGTTTCAGCCTAGTAATGAATAGTAAGACTAACTCCCCCCGAAACTCGTAGGGTAGTGTCTTTGCATCGTGCCACCTTTAAACTTTCTCTTTATATAGTTCAGAACTTTCATAGGCCTGCAAACAAAATTCATCAAGCTCAAGGAGTTAGTGCACACGGTCTCTGGAGGCTGCCTCCTAATTCATATTTATATTTGTTTAATGCCCACAACGCCTTGTATTCCAATTTAATCAGAAGATCACAAGCTTTCCCAAAAAATAACTTATAGGGAGACTTAAATGTCATACGGTAGGCCTAAAGTGCATCATCAAGCTTGCTAGGCCTGACAGTACGATGGACATTTAGTGTTTTGACCAAGATGCTCTTTATTTCCCAATTAGACACTACAACTTGTTCACTGGATTGTGGATGGTATGGTGTTACCACTTTATGCTTGACCCCATATTTAGAGAGGAGGGCTGGGAATATGATCCACCATTACTTATAATAGCCCTTGGGGTACAATTTTTTTTGAAGATGTTCTTTTTGAGGAACTTTGTAACACTTCACGCTTCATTGTTTGGTAATGCTATTCCTTCTACCCATTTGGAGACATAATCAATTGCTACAAAGATGTACTTATTCCCAAAAGATCTAGGAAAAGGTCCAATGAAGTCAATCCCCCAAACATCGAACAATTCAATCTCAAGGATTTGTGAAAGTGGCAATTCATGACTCCTATATATACTCCCTTGCAATAAACATTAGATACAATATTTGCAAAATGCGTGAGCATCCCTAAACAGAGTAGGCAAATAGTAACCACATTGTAAAACCTTAAAGGCTATACGAATGCTCCCATGATGACCACTTGTCGGTGATGCTTCAAGGATATCATTCACTTCCACTTCTGGAATACAACGCCGAATACGTTATCAGCACATTCTCTAAAAAGGAAAGGTTCATACCATACATACTTCTTCACATCAAATAGGAATTTTATATTTTGATGGCTATTCGAATCATCAGGTAACATGCCACACACAATAAAAATTGCAAATTCACCATACCAAAGAACAGAGGGTGTAGAAATTACCATTACCGATTAATCTGAGAAAGCATCATCAATGTCTTTTTATCCAGCCACTTTAGCATTTTCCTCCAACCTTGAAAGATCGTCAGTTACTTAGTTTTCACACCCCTTCATATCTTTCTCCTCAAAGTCAAACTCTTGAAGGAGTAAGACTCATCGAATTAGTCTTGGCTTAGCCTCTTTCTTAGCCATTAGGTACCCATGCATAGACTATCAGAAACTCAATTTTTGGAATGAAAAATACCACTTCCGAATGCCCTTCATTGATCAAATGCTTTATAGGCTTGCCGGAGAGGGGCGGTATTTCTTTCTCCATGCACATCACTTAAAAAAAGAGATTCTAATCGGGGGCAATGATTATTGGGGATGATACAAGTTTATCCTTGAGTGTTTTGAAAGCCACTATGCAAGAGTCATCGAAGACAAACGTTCTTTGTTTCTCAAGGTGTCTACACAATGGGATAGCAATTTTTCAGAAATCCTTGATGAACCGTAATAGAACCCGACATGACCAAAAAAACTCCTCACACCTTTTACCAAAATTGTGGGAGGTAACTTCTCAATCACTTGGATTTTCCTTTGGTCAACCTCAATACCATCCCTGGATATTTTATGTCCAAGCACAATTTCCTCATTCACCATAAAGTGGAACTTCTCCCAGTTAAGGACCAAAATTGAAAACACACACCTTTTAAACACCATGTCCAAATACCTCAAACATTCTTCAAAAGAGGCCCCAGCAACAGAGAAATCATCCATGAACACTTCCATGGAATCCTCCATCGTATTGGCAAAAATTGAGAGCATACATTGTTGAAAGGTAGTCGGAGCATTTTATAGCCCAAATGGCATTCACTTGAAAGGAATGTGCCATAACGATATGTAAAAGTTGTCTTTTGTTGATCCTCCAGTGCAATGGAAATTTGGTTGTGCCCAGAATATCCATCGAGAAAGCAATATTCCCCCTTTCCGGCAAACCTATCAAGCATTTGATCAATGAAATGCATGGGAAGTGGTCTTTTACATTCCAAGAATTGATTTTCTGATAGTCCATGCATACACACCATCCGGTGACGGGTCAACTCTTTCATTGGGAACTATCATGATACCACACTTTTTTGGCACATACTGTATCGGGCTTACCCATTGGCTGTCCGAAATTCGGAAGATAACTCTCGTATCTAACCATTTAATAATTTCCTTCTTTACCACTTCTTGCGTTGGAGGATTTAATATTCATTGGTGTTCAATGGATGGTTTGAAATCTTTCACCAAATTTATTTTGTGAGTGCATATGCCTGGCGAAATACCCAAGGCGATTGATCACCCCAAAGCTTTAATATGCCTCTTCAACACTATGACTAACAATTCCACTTGTCATTGTTTAAGGTCACTTTCAATAACTACCGAAAGTGTGTTATCGTCCCCCAAGAAAACATACTTAAGATGAGGCGGGAGCTCTTCAAAGTCTAATTTTTATGGTTCAATGAGTGATGGTTTTGCTGGTGATGTTTCTCAACTAGAGAAGTCGAGGTCGAGTTTAGCTTGTAAAGATTTATGTGAACCCACACCTAGAAGAGTAGCCACGGTCTCATCATACTCGCTGGTCTCATCTTGGTCATAATTAAATAGCACTTGAGCCAAAGACTCCCTACAATAGGTTGCACTTCTAATACTTTCTACAGCTTCGTCGATTTGATCCAAGTGAGACACAATATGCATGTCACTTGGATATTTCATGGATTCTGGAGTATTAAAGCTAACCACCTCCTCATTGACTCAGAATTTCAACTCACCAACCTCTACATCAACTGACGTCTTGCCCGTAGCTAAAAATGGTCTACCAAGAATAATTGGTGTGTCAACATCAATCTCTTAATCAAGTACCACAAAATCAGCGGGTAACACAAATTTGTCAACCTGCACTAGCACATCATAGACTACACCCACTAAATTCTTTATGGAATAATCGACCATTAAAAGTCTCATTTTTATTGGCTTCGGTTTTTAAATCCCAAGTTGATCAAATACCATCAATGGAATTAAATTTATACTTGCACCAAGATTACATAAAGCTTTTGCAAAAATACACTTACCAATAGTGCACAGAATCGTGAAATCTCCAAGGTCATCTCTCTTGAGGACATCATTCTTTTCCATTACCGCACCACATATTTGTGGTAGTTAGATGGTTTCACAATCTATCACCCTCTTCTTGGTGACCAAATATTTCATGAATTTAGTAAAGCCCGACATTTCGGTCAAGGCATCCACCAAAGGGATATTCAGTTTCAAATGTTTCACTATATCTACGAACTTTAGAAATTTTGCATTGTTGTTGCTCTTCTTCAATATATATGGGGGCATGGGGGTGTAATCTTGATTTGAGGTAATGTAGAAGAAGTCTCAACACCACTTTTTCTCACATTTAGTTTTTGTTCACCATCTGCTTCTTTTTCTTTAATGTTATCCATATCCCTAGGTGATTCGTTATCGGCAACCACCTCTTGATCCTTTGAGATTTTGGGGTTTGTTACTTCTTGCAATGCTTTACCACTTCTAGTAACAATAGCTAAAGTTTGGACTGAATCTAATCTTCTGGATTCACCTTTGTATGAGATGCTTCACACTCATAGGACTTAGGGTACATAAGAGTGGTTAGATGATTTATCTTTTTTTCAAGTGTCTTGATAGACTATGAATGTGAGACCACAGTAGTAGATAAAGGTGAAGTGTCACTCTTCATCCCTTGCAAAATCATGTCGGAACCCTCCACCGTGTTAAGAATTTCGGCCAACAAATTATTAGCGCGGTTTTTCATTGGTTAATGATGACGTTAATATTTAATTTCTTCACCTTCCCCTTTGTGACATCTCTTATCAATCCCATTGGTCCAACTTTGTTTTCTAACAATCTTAAGATAACTTGGCCGAAAACCCTCCGATTATGTGCCTCTCATGTACCTCTCTTCATCATGTCCACCCCGAGATATCTAATTTATTGGGTTTTCTTATTCATTATGAACATGCTCGGATAACATTTCAAACTAGGTGGTCAACAAAGCAATGCTTTTATCAAGCTCTTGGTTTTTTTCTTCTTGTTACTTGAATGCTCCCAAATGTGGAAGTTGACACATAATCATCACGTGTGTACCAAGCTTGCTATATTTTGGTCATTTCATCAACTAACTTTACTGCTTCAGTGAATGATTGTTTGATGATACCTCCTCGCACAAGATGATCAACCAATCCCTTATTTAAAACATCAAGACTATGGTAAAAGTATTGCAATAGTAGCTCATCTGGGGAACCATGTTTGGGGAAATGAGACAATACTCGCTTAAAACGTATCCATGTTTTATGGCATGGTTCCTCATTCATCCTTTCAAAATTTTAGATATTGTTCCTCAACTTCATAAATCTAGACGAAGGAAAGAACCTCTCAAGGAAAGTTTCCTTCCACCTTTCCCATGAGGTGATAGACATTCTTGGCAATTCAATCAGCCATGTAGTTGCGTTTTTCCTGTTAAGGAAAAGGAAAATAGTCTTAACCACATTGATTCTTGTGAGATGCCTTGTGTTGAAAAACAATTACAAACACTTGAAAATATTTGGAGATTCACATTAGGATCTTCTTGTTCTAGACCCCCAAATAAACCTTCCACGTTAATCAGCTGCAACATTGATGTTGTTATGACAAAAGTAACCCCCTTATGCATTGGTGGAAGACAGATTGCTCCAACATCATTGGTAGGATGAAAACCCACTTTCTCTTTTCTTTTGAAATCATTATCTTGTCCATTGCAACTAGAATCATTATCATGATACGCATTCATCATTAAACCTATTGAGAGGTGACCACAAGAAACTAAAGTGTAAGACCGTTCAGTGACAAAACAAATTAATATGCAAATTACTTCTTAAACTAAATTCCTAACTATCATTCCCCGACAACAGAGCCATATTTTGATAAAGCTCAAATCACTCTCCAAAACCAATTAAAAGAGTAAGTGGTCGTTGTAAATAAAAATCCAACAAAAAGTCGGGGTCGAATCCCACAAGGAGTGGTTTGTGGTTAAGAATATAAGTATAGAATTAATAAGAAATTAATTCAATTGAAGTTGAAATAAAAACAAAATGGGTGGAGAAGTCCACCAACTTCAATAAAAGTAATTCCGAAACCCAATTATCAAAATGGAAATAGTTCACGATTCTCAAAACTAAGGACTCTTGGGGTGTGGGGATTAGTTGATGATTTAACTTGGGATGTAGTAGAATTGCTCAATATGGCTATTTAATCACAAATAAGCTAGGTCATCATCAATGATGTTAATCTTCTTTTGATCTTAGAGCATCCTTGCATAGAATCTCCTTTTGGTCTCATCTATATGCCATTCAAAACAACCCAAAACTTTAGCACTGCAATTAAGTACTTTAACTACAACTATTGAACATATTACCTACTTGTCCTGGTCTCTTTCGAGCACCATTGCAAGATCAAAACTAGAATTAAGTTGGCCACCTCAATTCTTCAGTTAATCACCCAAAAATTAGTTAAATTTGTAATTAATAGCCATAAACATAGCAATTCAACAACACTCATTAAATTAAACTAACACCCAACCCCATAATCATACCCCAAGAGTTTGGGGTTTTAGCCATACATTGCAAACTGTAAAAAGATTATACCTTGCATGAAACAAGCCATGGGCAACATGAATTTGAGTATTTAAAAGCAAACCCACTTTGAATCCAACTTCAATTTCCCAAATTTAAGTTTACACAATTGAAAGTATCAACAATAAAATGAGTTCTTACTCAATTGAAAATGTTTCTCTCTAGAATGTTTAGAATATTTCTCTCATTTTTTCCACACTCTTTCTCTCTCCTCTGGGCTATTTATAGTTTTCTAGAATTTTTGCCAAAAAGTAGTCTTGTGTCGTTTCCAGTGACGTTCACTCAGTTCGCCCACTATATTTGGCGAATCTCCCTTCTTTCTTTGGTTCACCTTTTCCTAGCTTCAAGATTTAGGTGTTTGAGTTTCATTAGGCGATCCCGTTAGAGTTCACTTTTGCAAATTTGGTGAATCGCTAAACATCACCTTGTTCGCTCTTTTAGCCTTTGTTTTATTAGTCAATACTGTCAGATTGGGCGTCCTCTTTTCACCTCGCCTTTTGTCTTTTGGCGAATCACTCTTCTTGTCTCCCTTAACCGATCGACCCCGAATGCTGACTTAGTGCACTCTTAATTTAGGCAATCTTAGATTATTTTGGCAACTCACCCTTCTTTATAGGCGATCAACAACGTTTATTTTGCACTTTCATTTTCATTTTTTTTTCCATTCTTTCAAACATCGATCATTGCCTTGTCCATTTGCCTTCATAGCTACAAATCTTCAATATTCTATTAGAAAAGGACAAAATTAGTCATTGAGGACACTAATTATTTAAATGGACCTTAAATGAGTGCATATCTACCACTTATCACCCCGCAGCACCACAATGGGGTATACAAATTGATATGGCACCTATAGACGAGGAACTTGCACTGGAGGAGATCGAAAAGGGAATCATTCCAGCCCCTACTATTGAGCATGGTGAGAATGATCCTTTTTATTCTTCCGCCCTGGCTGAGAGCACACCACATGATGCGCCTACATCAAGTTATTACATGTTGCCGATAACCAGACTTCAAAAGTTGGAGACTCACATGATGTCACTATTGCAAAATATTAGGCCATGGATGAGAGAGGTTGTAGAGGATTCAAAGGTTAGGACACAAAAGGTGTTGTTGAAGATAATATTCAAGTTATTCATTGGAGGATTGATGCCTTTGAGCTTTTGATACAAGTTCGGCATCAGCCTAAGCAGATGATCCAATAGCAGCCAAAACATCTATGTTAGCTCGAAGAGTGGCTAACTCAATCTGGAAGCCGTAGAAAACTCCCCCACTGATGGTGGGGCCAATGTTATATTTACCCTATTTGGTGATGAATAGCCTACTCATGACCCTTCTCGTGTGGCTGGGAAACACACAGTGGCTTTTGAGGGTGCTACTATTAACCCTACTGAGGAGAGGTAAGCATGCAAGAAAGAGAGAAAATAGTTTGAGGCTTCCTGGTGGAAGTCGTTGGTAGATGATAAGTTGTGACAATAGAAAGTGGGGGAGATAGTAGTTGGAGCATCGGGTTTAGGGGGAACTAGTAATGGTTCTTCTTAGAATGTTATGAGGGTCACTACTATTTTGATAACGCTCAAGTACACTTCATCCGATTCTAAGTGTAGGCGGTCGCTAACAAGTAAAAAACCCACTAACACTCTGTTTGGATCATTGTTACCCATTGTATTGTATTGTATCGTTAGCATACCTACAATGTTTGTTTTGATTGTTACTTAAAATGTATTTTATTGTATTGTTAAATTCAATTGTTACGTAACAATGAAAACCGCCATTTTATGGAACAACCCATTTGGTGTGTTTCCATTGTTACTTAATTTCTTTTACCAATTATATCTTTACATAATATTTCATAATACTATTTTACCCATTACCTTATATTATTTAATTCTAGTCAAACCTCCTACCCTAAAATAATTAAGGATATTTTAGTAAATTTATAAATTACAATACAATATGATACAGTCAAACCAAACAATAAAAATGTTATTAAACAACAACAAATAATACAGTCTAGCCAAACATTGTATCTACCATACAATACAGTACAATAGGGTACAATACAATACAATATATTACAAAACAATGAGTAACAATGATACAAACAGAGTGTAAGAGTTGGGGTCGATCCCACAAGGAGTGTGTAACACCCCGACTTTTCGAAATGTGTGAAATAACTCGTACCTTCATGGAAAGACAAAGAGGTTGAGTGATAAATTAAGAATAATGTGGTATGTCATATTTTAAGTGTTCCAGGGTTGTATCTCAAGTTTTGTAGTTAGGTAGTCGCAAAAAAAAAAGTTGGCGGAAGTTATCGTAAGTTCCTTTTTAAAGATTTCTCATAAATTTGGGTCAAATTTCTTCAAGATTTTATCCCAAAAAGTAGAGATTTATGGGTCCCACGACACATCAAATTGAAGGTCTACGATTCTAGTTTCCAACGCATCAAACTGTTTGTTCATACGACTTCAGAATAGAGAGATATAAACGTTTTTGCGAAACTGCGCAGGCAGGCACATGAGGTGGATCCCCTAGGTCGGTGGAACTTTTTATATATCTTCTTCTTCTAATTTTCTTCATATTTTTTAGTGAAGAACCAGAAAACTTAGAAAACCCACTTCTAGGATCAACTAAATTATAGATTTTCTCAACTTAAGTCCTTGACGAAAGTTGTTCTACGCATTGAGCTCGTCATCATGGTATAATTTATTCTATCAATTTCATAGCATATCATACTTTGGTGTTGGGAAAGCAAGGGTTTGGACATATTTTAAGATTTTGAGGTGTATTACGAACTTAAGATCAAGGTAATATCCTTCTTTCATCCACTTTAGCTTTGATAAGCCGCAAATAGCAATTTGCGACAGAAATACATATCTTTTATCGGATTATCATTGTATCTTCTATTCTTGTGTGTTGATTATTATCCTGCCTTGTTGTATTATCGAGGGGGTTATGAGTAAAAGTCGTTAGGCCACGTGAATTCAGCGAAAAAGGTATGTTAAGGCTATTCCCTTCTTATAGAAGGTTTCTTTAAAGCTTAGGAGCAATGTAATTAGGTTGTTATCCTTGTTATACTTGTAGCCATTATTGTTGATTGTTGGCTGCTCGAGTGGATATAATCCTACCTTGTCGGAATTCTTATTCAGTTAGTAGAATCCCTATGTTGGACACAACTTAGAGGTTATTCGTATAGGTTTCTTATAGCTAAATTGATAGCATTTAGACTATTGGATTGTTATTGTTACCCTTGAGGATATTGTGGTTAGCTGGAGGAATGTGATTTATGCCTAGAAGGGCTATGTTCTACCTACGGGGCTATATTGATGCCTAAAAGGTCTCTGAATTTCCTACGGGGCTATATTGATTCCTAGAAGGGCTATGAGTTGCCTATGGGGCTATATTGACGCCTAAGAAAGGTATGTGCTGCCTATAGGGCCATGTTGTTGCCTAAGAGGGATATGAGTTGTCTATAAGCTATATTGATGCCTACGAGAGCTATGTGTTGCCTACAGGGATATATTATTGTCTAAGAGGGCTATGTGACTGCCTACGGGGCTAGAGGACTACCGATAGGGGTATATAGACTAATTGTCACCTTTTGGACTTATGGGGACCTGGGTAGGTCGTCTTGTGTGCTTGTGTACCTGCCGAGCTTATGGGGTTTTGGTTAGGTTGTTGTTTTATTATTTTTTATATGTCTAGATTTAGGAGCAGGTCAGTACACTTGTCTTATCCTTGATTTATTTATCGGATTACTCCAGTATGTTAGGATACCTGCTCATAGTCTATTGCCTTTCATACTCGGTATATTATTTCGTATTGATGCCCCATTGCTTGGGGGTATTGCATTCATGCCTGCAGGTCCAAACAGACGACCTAGTAGACCTCCTCAGCAACAGGATTGACTTATATCTTATTGGCTAGCCCTTTTCCTCTAGACCTACCAGAGTTGGGAGGTTTGTTAGCATTTGTTGTATATATTTTTATGAATAGGCTGGGGCCTGTCCCGCCAGTCTTTACTACTCTTAGAGGCTTGCAGACTAGTTTGTGGAGTGTATAGCTATGTTATGTCCATGTTCGTCTAGTTTGTTGGTTTGTTGAAGCTTGTTAGTTGTTTGATATATTGTCCTAATATATACCTGTTTTTAGTTTCGGCATAGAGATCACAGTGGCCTCGATGGCCCAATCAGGACTTTTGTGCTAGTTGGCTATTTCTTTATATGAACTCTTGGGAGTAGCTGTTTCTTTTATAGATCTGTTGATAGGGGCCTTGCCGGTCGAGGGCTTAATTTTAAGCCAAGATATACTTGTTTGTTTTCTTGATTGTGTGTGGCTGTCATGCGCTAGTAGCAAATGGTTCAGGAGGGTCGGCTTAAGCCTGAGTTTTGGCATTAGGAGCCAGTTGCGCCTCTTGAGTTTGGGGCGTGGTATCAGAGCAACGTAGTAACCTAGGGAGTCTGTAAGCTGTGTCTAGTAGAGTCTTGTTTGTAAATGTGTTGTGCACCACATTCGATAAGCAAGAAGCTACCGAGCATATTAGAATAAATATCCTTCTTTTGCTCACCTTGTGCTATAGAGCGGTGTCTTAAGGGTTGAGGTTTCTGGCTTATAATTGATATTTATATGCATATAGAGATGGCTGATACCAGACAGACTACATCTAGCCAGGGGCTAGATACAGTTGGAGGCGAGGGTACCGGCAAGGTACCACGGGTTGAGGTAGCCCATTGTGAGTCTCAGAGGGAGACATCTTCTCAACCCCCTATAGTTTCTCCACCGCTTTAGGAGCCTCCGAGGACTACAGGACTTCCGGCTCCACCAGCAGTACCACCTCAAGTTCCTCCTATTCCATCTAATCAGGATTTCAAGAGTGCAGTATGTATGTTAGCACAGTTAGTAGCTGCACAGCGCCAGCGAGTTGCGCCAGATGTTGCCAGACATTCTGAAGGGCCCAGAAGTTTGAGAGTTTGTGAATTTCTTGCCTGGAATTCTCCACAGTTTAGAGGGACAGATCGTAAAGTGGACCCTCAGTACTTTGTTGATCAGCTATTTAAGATCTTAATAGTCATGCATGCCTCAGCGACTGAGTCAGTTGAGTTAGCAGCATTTGGATTATGCGATGTTGCAGTATTCTGGTACGAAAGTTGGGAGAGATCTATGGGAAGAGATGCATCTCTACCCACATGGGATAGCTTTACAGAAGCTTTCATACATCACAATTTGCCTTGAGATATTAGGGATGGCCGGGTGGACTAGTTTCTAAACCTCTAACAGGGCAGCATGAGTGTCCGAGAGTACCGGGCTGAGATTTGATTCATTGGCTAGATATGCACCAGCATTTGTTGATACGATGCATGACAGGGTACGTAGATTTATGGGAGGGCTCAACTCAGACTATATCGATGTTTGTTCTACCGCTGCACTAAATGATAATATGGATATCTCATGAATTCAGGCCTTTGCACAAGGCATAGAGGACCGCAGACATCTACAGTATATGAGTGAGAGGGTTGAGAGAGAAAGACAGAAGAGGGCTAGGCCCACTGGTTCACAGGGATATTTTCACAGTGGTCCCATACCCCGATATTCTATTAGGCCACCTAGACCTCCACCACAGCAGTTCAACGGTTGTAGATTTGATCGTCAGGGACATTCAGATCCATGTGAGGGTTCACAAGCATCGGGCTCTCAGCAGCAAAGGGGTTTAAGCCAGGATATGATAGCCCAGCCGCGTTACACTACTTGCGGTAGGATGCATTTTAGGAGGTGCAGACAGGGTTCCACAGGTTGTTATTCTTGTGGATAGGAGGGGCATAGATTGAGAAACTGCCCGACCATAAGTAGGGTGGTATAGGTCAGTCGACCAGGTTAGTAGTAGGTTCTTACTCATCAGCACAGACTACAGGGCGTGGACCTCAGACTTCAGTAGGTAGCGGTAGAGGCGGAGGTAGAGAAGGAGCATCTAGTTCTGGTAGTGGCCAGAACCGTACATATTCACTAGCCGGCCGACAACACTCAGAGTCATCACCAGATGTTGTGACGGGTGCATTGATTGTTTGCTCCCATTGTGTTTATGTTTTGATAGATCCTGGATCTACTATGTCTTATGTTACTCCATTTATTATGTATAGAAGTAGAGTCATTAGATTGACCCTTTATTGTATCTACACTAGTTGGTGAATCTATTATTGCCAAGAGAGTCTATCGAGGTTGCACGGTAGAAATTATTGACCGTCAAACCTCTGTAGACATCGTAGAGTTAGAGATGGTTGATTTTAACATCATTATGGGTATGGACTGGTTTAGCATCTTGTTATGCTAATGTTGAGTGTCGGACAAAGATTGTTAGATTCCACTTTCTAGAAGAGGCAGTTCGAGAATGAAAAGGCGATACAATAATGACAAAAGGTAGGTTTATTTCCTATCTTAAGGCGAGGAGGATGATTACTAAGAGTTGTATTTATCATCTTGTTCGCGTTCATGATATAGATGTAGAACCACCGACTCTTCAGTCTATTCCAGTAGTTAATGAGTTTCTAGATGTATTTCCAGACGAGCTCCATCGTATCCCTCCAGAAAGGGAAATTGATTTTGCTATCAATATGCTACGAGGTACACAACCCATATCTATCCCTCCTTATAGAATGGCTCCTGCTGAGCTAAAGAAGTTGAAGGATCAGCTGAAAAACTTGCTGGATAAAGACTTTATCAGGCCTAGTGCTTCAACATGGGGTGCACCATAGTTATTCAGGAGGAAGAAAAATGGCTCACTAAGAATGTATATCATCTATCGACAACTGAATAAGGCGACTATAAAGAATAAGTATCCTATTTTGAGGATCGATGACTTGTTTGATCAGTTACAGGTGTTGAGTGCTTCTCAAAGATTGATTTAAGATAAGGGTACCACCAGATACGAGTTCGGGAGAAAGATGTTCCAAAGATAGCTTTTACAATCAGATATGGACACTTTGAGTTCTTGGTAATGTCTTTTGGATTAACTAATACCCCAACAATGTTCATGGACCTGATGAATAGTATATTCAAGTCGTCTCTAGACTTGTTTGTGATTGTATTTATTGAAGATATTTTGGTGTATTCACGTTCAAAAGAGGAGCAAGCAAATCATCTGTGAGTAGTCCATCAGGTTCTTCGAGATCGAGAACTTTATGCAAAGTTTTCTAAGTGTGAGTTCTGGTTGGACTCTGTATCTTTCTTAGGCCATATTGTATCAGATGTAGGCATTGCAGTTGATACACAAAAGATTGAGGCCGTAAAGACTTGGCCCAGACCCATGACTCCAACTGAGGTTCGTAGTTTCTTAGGGTTAGTTGGGTACTACAGAAGGTTTGTAGAGGGGTTTTATTCACTTTTAGCACCATTAACAAAGCTGACTTAAAAAGCAACTAAGTTCTAGTGGACTGAGGCTTGCGACCATAATTTCCAGGAGCTGAAGGGCAGGTTGACATCAGCACCAGTTCTAGGATTGCCAGAGGGTTCAGAAGGCTATGTGGTGTATTGTGATGCTTTTGGTGTTTGGTTGGGATGTGTTCTAATGCAACATGGTAAGGTTATCGCATATGTTTCAAGGCAGTTGAGGAAGCATGAGAAGAACTATCCAATCCGCGATTTAGAGTTGGCTGCAGTTTTGCATGCGTTAAAGATCTGGAGACACTATTTCTATGGCGTTCGTGTTGAAGTTTTCACAGATGATAAAATCCTTCAATAGATATTTAGACAGAAGGAGTTAAATCTGTGATAGTGTCGATGGCTTGAGTTACTGAATGACTACGATGTGGATATTTTATATCATCCAGGAAAGGCAAATGTGGTGGCCGATGCCCTCAGTCGAAGATCTATAGGTAGTTTATCCTATATAGGTGTTGAGAAGCATGGCCTAGCGCGAGAGCTTCATCAGTTAGCTAGCTTGGGAGTGAGATTGTTAGAGGCAAACAATAGTGGGGTCACAATTCAGGACACAACTGTATCATCTCTAGTTATAGAAGTAAAAGCATGACAACAAGAGGATCCTAGCTTAGAGAAGCTCAGAGCCAAGGCTCAGGATCAACAGTCTTTAGCATTTGATATAACAGGAGATAGAGTCCTCAGATATAATGGTCGATTGTGTGTTCTGGATGTTGCAGGGATTCAACATCAAATTATGGAAGAGGCACATCATTCTCGTTATTCTATTCACCCTAGTTTGACGAAGATGTACCATGATATTTAGGAGATCTATTGGTGACACGGGAAGAAGAAGGACGTTGCTGAGTTTGTGGCATAGTGTCCTAACTACCAATAGGTGAAGGTTGAGCACCAAAAGCCCGTTGGGCTAGTTCAGGAGATAGCCATTCCTTTGTGGAACTGGGAAGCAATTAATATGGATTTTATTACAGGGTTACCTTGATCGCGTCGCAAGTTTGACTCTATTTGGGTAATTGTTGACAGACTAACAAAATCAGCCCACTTCTTACCGGTCATGGCTACTTTTACGGCTGAAGACTATGCAGGGCTCTATATTAGAGAGATTTTTATGCTACACGGTGTCCCAGTATTTATTATCTCTGATAGAGGAGCACAATTTACCGCTAACTTTTGAAAGTTCTTCCAGAAACGACTGGGGACACAGGTTAATCTTAGTACAACCTTTCACCCTCGGATAGATGGCCAGGCTGAGTGCACAATCTTGACACTCAAGGATATGTTACGGGCATGCGCGCTAGACTTCAAGGGAAGTTGGGATGACCACTTGCCTGTTATTGATTCGTGTATAATAACAGTTATCATTCCAGCATCGGGATGGCATCTTATGAGGCTTTGTATGGGCAAAATTGTAGATCCCCCATTGTATGGTTCGAGGTAGGTGAGTTAGGGTTGATTGGACCCGACTTAGTATAGTAGACGGTGGAGCAAGTTAAGCTCATTCTGGAGAGGTTGCTAACAGCTCAAAGTCGACAGAAGTCATACTCAGATGTGCGACGAAGGGATTTAAAGCTTTTTGTCGATGATTGGGTATTCTTAAAAGTCTCGCCTATGAAGGGTGTTATGAGATTTGGCAAAAAAGGCAAGTTTAGTACAAGATTCATTGGGCCATACCGGATCATTCGGAGGGTAAGACAAGTGGCCTATGAGTTACAATTGCCTTCGGGGCTAGAATCTGTTCATCCAGTTTTCCATGTATCAATGCTACGAAAGTGCATAGGAGACCCTTCTCGAGTTGTCCCAGTTGAGGATATTCAGATCACAGAGGAGTTTTCCTACGAGGAAACTCCAGTTGCCATATTAGATTGGTAGGTCCATAAATTGAGGACCAAAGAGGTGGCTTCAGTTAAAGTATTGTGGAGAAACAAGAATAGAGAAGAGGTGACCTGGGAGGTTGAGGATAGCATGAGGTCCAAATATCCTCACTTGTTTCATACCCCAGGGTGATGGCATATCAGTCTATATTAGTTAATTTAGGTAAGATACCTATCTAATTTTTTAAATTGTTGCGTATTATTATGGTTGTTATCGTCGTATTTTTTGCTCGCACTGTTATTGCGAAGCTATAGTGCTTAGCTATTTATGTCATCCTGTGAGACACCTAGGTTAGATTTTATGCGTTACAGGTTCCTGGATAGTCTCATTTACAAAGGATACTCTGCCTAAATTTTGGCAACTCCTAAGGACTTAATCGTGTGACTCAGATTTTTCATTCGAGGACGAATGTTTCTAAGGGGGAAGGATGTAACGTCCCGACTTTTCAAAATGTCTAAATTAAATCGTACCCTTGTGGAAAGACAAAGAGGGGGAGTAATAAATAAAGAATGATGTGGTATGTCATATTTTAAGTGTTAAAGGGTCATATCTCATGTTTTGAAGTTAGGTAAGTCGCAAAATAAAAGTTGGCGAATTTATCGTAAGTTCCTTTTTAAAGATTTCTCTGAAATTTGAGTCAACTGTCTCAAAGGTTTTCTCCCAATCTATAAAGTTTTATGGGGCTCACGACCCATCAAATCAAAGGTCTACGAGTCTAGTTTCCAACGCATCAAACCGTTTGTTCATAAGACTTCAGAATAGAGAGATATTCATGTTTTTGCAAAACTGCGCAAGCAGGCACGTGAGGTGGGTCCCCTAGGTCGGTGGAAACTTTTATATATCTTCTTTTTCGACTTTTCTTCATTTTATCAGTGAAGAACCAGAAAACTTAGAAAAACCACTTTTAGGATCAACCAAATTATAGATTTTCTCAACTTATGTCCTTGACGAAAGTTGTTCTACACATTGTGCTCATCATCATGGTATAATTTGTTTTATCGATTTTGTAGTATATCATACTTTGGTGTTGGGACAGCAAGGGTTTGGACATATTTTATGGTTTTGAGGTGTATTACGAACTTAAGATCAAAGTAAGACCCTTCTTTCATCAACTCTAGCTTTGATAAGCCGCAAATAACAATTTTCGACGAAAATACAATTTTTTATCGGATTATCGTGGTATCTTCTATTCTTATGTGTTGATTATGGTCCTGCCTTGTTGTGTTATCGAGTGGGTTATCAGTAAAAGTAGTTAGGCCTCGTGAATTCAGTAAAAAAGGTATGTTAAGGCTATTTCCTTCTTACGGCAGGTTTCCTTAAAGCTTAGGAGCAATGTAATTGGGTTGTTATCCTTGTTATACTTGTAGCCATTATTGTTGATTGTTGGCTGCTCGATTGGATATAATCCACCCTTGTCGGGATTCTTATTAAGTTAGTAGCATCCCTATGTTGGACATGACTTAGAGGCTATTCGTATAGGTTGCTTATAGCTAAATTGCTCACTTTTATCCTATTGGATTGTTATTGTTGCCCTTGGGGCTATTGCGGTTAGCTGCAGGAATGTGATCTATGTCTAGAATGGCTATATTCTGCCTACGGGGTTGTATTGCTGCCTAAAAGGGATATGAGTTACCTACGGGGCTATATTGATGCCTAGAAGGGTTATGAGTAGCGTACGGGGCTATATTGATGCCTAAGAAGGCTATGTGCTGCCTACAGGGCCATTTTGTTGCCTAAGAGAGCTATGAGTTATTTATAAGCTATATTAATGCCAAAGAGAGCTATGTGTTGCCTACGGGGATATATTCTTTCCTAAGAGGGCTTTCTTAATGCATATAGGGCTAGGGGACTACCGTAGGGTATATAGACTGATTGTTACCTTCTGGGCTTATGGGGGCCTGGATAGGTGGTCTTGTGTGCTGTTTGTACCTGCCGAGCTTATGGGGGCTTGGTTATGTTGTTATTTTATTATTTTTGATATGTTTAGATTTAGGAGCAGGACAGTACACTTATCTTATCCTTGATTTATTTATTGGATTACTCCAGTATGTTAGGATACCTTCTCATAGCCTATTGCCTTTCATACTCGGTATATTATTTTGTATTGATACCTCATTTCCTTGGGGTACTGCATTCATGCCTGTAGGTCCCGATAGACGGTAGTCCTCTTCAGCAGCAGGATTGACTTCTATCCGATTGGCTAGCCCCTTTCCTCCGGAGCTGCCAGAGTTGGAAGGTTTGTCAGCTTTTGTTATATATATTTTTATGTCTAGGCTAGGGCTTTGTCCTGCCATTCTTTACTACTCTTAGAGGCTTGCAGATTAGTGTATGGGGTGTATATCTACGTTATGGTCATGCTGGCCTAGTTTGTTGGTTTGCTGAAGCTTGTTAGTTGTTTGAGATATTGTTCTGATATATACCTACTTTCACTTTCGGCATGGAGATCATGGTTGCCTCAAGGGCCCAATAAGGACTTCTGTGCTAGTTGGCTAATTTCTTATATGAACTCTTGGAAGTAGCTATTTCTTTTATAGATCTTTTGACAAGGTCTTGCCGAACGAGGGCTTAATTTTAAGCCAAGATATACTTGTTTGTTTTCTTGATTGCGTGTGGCTACCATGCGCTAGTAGCAAATGGTTCAGCAGGGTCAGCTCGAGCCTGAGTTTTGGCATTAGGAGCAAGTTGTACCCCTTTAGTTTGGGGCATGACAGAGTGATACGGTAAAGAATTTGATTACAAAGTAAAATGGTATTCTAATCATTTGAAGATGTAGACATTTTCAAAACAATAAAGTATATGACAAAGGTTTGACAATTAATGTCAAATGGGGGGATTTGGGTGAACAATTAACAACTACAAATAATCGAGAGTAAACTAGTAGAGACGGTTTCTTGGGAGTATGATAAATTGAATGCCAATTTCACTAAATGGGTGATTATTATTTACTAAAAGTCGTTGAACCTCAGTGGGTAGGTTAGGCCTTAGATGCAATAGCCATTTGTCAATTGATTATCACGAATCAAACGAGTTCTCTCGAACCTCGACAAGCAAAACACATATTAACAGCCCAATGCCTTAATTAATCTACTTTTTCAAGCTAGATTTGTAGGATTGCAATTAGACCCACTTTCTCAAGCTAAATCCGCAATAACACAATCACTACAATCATCAACTAATAGGTTTAACTCTTATACTTGTTTCTCAAGCAAGCTTAGAGTACTAAACTAGAATTGCATTTGCAACTACAATTCCTCAATTAAAACACAACCTATTAATTGAACCCACTTCAAATCAACAATAATATCAGTAAATATTAACACCCATAAGCTAATTGAAACATTCATCTACATAATCACACCCCAAGAATGCGGGTTTTAGCCAAACATAATAAAGAACAAGAAATTGTTACCAATTATGTTTTCCATCATGTTGGGCAACAATCCACAAGTCTCCAAATGCTCAAATTGAAAATAAAATCAAACAAACCCTAATCTCTACTCAAAAAGTGTAAAAACAATGTTTAGAATGTTTAGGATCAAAAACCCAGAACTGGACGATGTGGGAACTCGTCTTCTTCTTTTGAAAATTGTATTTATACGTTCCCAGAATTTCAGCATAGGAGTCACTCGGCGAAGTAAGTCAGGCTCGCCGACAAGTTCGTAGATGCGATGAGTACCCTCTTTAATCACTTTCTTGGCTTGTCTTTTCACCAGTTGATCTGTAACTTTCGGTGAAGTAGGTCGGGTTCACCGACCTAGTCGGTGACGCACCGAGTGCTCTTTTTATCGCCTTCTTGACATGGCCTTGCACCATTTGCTCTGTATCTTTTGGCGAAGTAGGTCGGGCTCGCCGACCTAGTTAGCAACACGCCGAGTGCTCCTCTTCTTGCCTTCTTGACATGACCTTGCACCACCTCTGTCTGTAACATTTGGCGAGCTATATTAGTTTCGCCGAACACTTTCGATGACTCACCAAAATACTTATCCTATTACCAAGTTAGTCTTGTGCATGGGCTGGCCTGCTGGAACTTTAGGTGAGCTGAAGGTCCACTCGGCGACTCGCCGAGTGGCTTTGGTGAGTACCGGCTTTGCTTTCCTTCAACTTTTCAGCTTTTTCGCTTCTTTTTGCCTCATAATGTCCCTACCTTGCTCACTTGCCAACATTTCTACAAATTAACATTTTAACATCAGTTATGAGCTTAAAGTAGGCATTGAAGACATTAATTCCTTGAATAATGAGCCCCAAGTGAGTCGAAATCCCCGACTCATCCACACCCCCAACTTAAACTTTTGCTTGTCCTCAAGGAAAACATAAGATCAATCAGTTCAATAGACATATCTACAAATAGAGCTACTTGAGACTCAATATGAATGCATACAAGGTTCAATTTACCCATGCAATGTTCAATTGTGCACTACAAGTTTCAAACTGTGACTAGTCATCATCAAATGGAAGTCGAGCTCACAATGCTTGCTTCAAATGCAAATTCAAGCTCAACAAAAGTATTTGAATGACCTCACATCAAGATGATTGCATTCCCACACAAAGCTCATAAAAATTTAAGAATTTAGGAATCAAAATCAACTCTCACACTCTCAATGATAAACACATGCATAATTCTCCCCATAGGCTTGCCTGTATTTTCCAATCAACACGACATTGAGCTCAATCAAGATTACTAAGGTCTTTCAAGGCTTGTAATGGGGCTGAGGGTAAAGGTATAATCATTTTGGCTTAGTGACTACCACCTTCATGAAGTATGACTTGCATTTCACTAGTTCTCCTTTTCTTTCAATCATTTTGATTCTCACAATCCACCCTAATTTCTTCTAAGCGTAGAGTTCTCATATGACTCATTGGACACCCCTTTTTCTTTTATCCATGCAAAAATTGCATTGCAACATTCTTTTTCAATTTTTTCTTCTTTTGTTTATCTCCTCCTTTTCTCTCTTTTTTTATATGGAGGGGTTCCATCATTTTCAACAACATCCTTCAAGGGTAATTTTTTCACAAACTTCTTGACTCTCCTTATTCTTCACCACACCCCCAACTTAGGATTTTGGTCTAAGTTGGCTATTCAAACGGACCAATGCTTCATGAGGGTTTTAGGTGGGGAGGAAAGAGGCTAAATGTGTTCATGTTTCATCCAAAGAAAAGGTTAGGCTCAAATGGTGTCAAGCTAGGTTCACACTCTCACAAGGTGGTCACAAAAAGATATAATAGCTATTTGGTTCACTCTCAAAAATTTGTGCCTAAGATCATTTCTTCCATTCACCATTGTTAGTCAATTGGACCAACGGGGCAAGTTCTAGGTATCACCGAGCACATAATTCAAGGAAATCTTACCACATGTGGAATTCAAAACAATCATCAATCGAGACTCTACAAATTGAGCTCGCGTGCAACGATTATCACAAGACTCATTTCAATAATCAGCTAGTCACAATGAGATGCTAAGAGTTCACACATGACTTACGCAACTCAAATTTGCCTCATTAGAATTGCACAAACATATCATTCAATCAAGAGCACTATTCAAGTCATCGAGATTGATCTCAATCGATACTCAAATATGCAAGAGAACAACCACACATTCACAAATATTAAAATCAGGAGGCGAACTTTAAATTTAGATCAAAACCAACATTCACAATCAACAAAATACCCCAACTTCAAATATGTAGTGCCCTCAATGCAAATATAACTAATGCAACTAGCAAAACGGGAGAGTAATGATCACTAAATGAAAAGATTAGAGGAGGAGAAACTTTTCACTTCACGCTCAGGCGGCGAGCAATTGCCAGAAATGCCGAACCATTCGCCAAGTCACCAAGCTTGAAATTGGCTCGCTGAAATTTACAGAAAGATGTCTCTCCAGTTTGTGTAAAAAGGCGAACTCAGTCGGGCTAGCCAACTAGTTTCTCAATGCACCGAAAAGTCATGTATCTCACCAAATTTTCCAGAATGAGCCCCAAAGCTGGTCTTGAAATGGGTTGTACACTCGGATGATCAGGAGGTCTGATTGGTGATTCGCCGAAAGGGTCACTCCACCGCCCATTTGCCATTATGTCAAAAATGAGGATTTCAACCTACACATTTAGCAAACGTTATTCAAAAATGATTAAAAATTGGATTGCCTCCCAAGATGTGCCTTATTTAACATCATGGCACGACATGGAAATACTCTCAAGCATCCTCCAAATACACCACTTCAATTACCGAGACATCAAGACATTCTCCAAAATAAAGCTTCAAGCGTTGCCCATTTACTTTGAATATCGATCTGTCTTTGCTTTCAACTTCAATTGCCCCATTTGCGAACACCCAAGTGACTTTGAACGGGACTGACCACTTTGATTTGAGTTTACCCGGGAAGAGATTCAAACGAGAGTTATAAAGCAAAACAAGATCGCCAACTTTAAACTCTCGTCGAAGGATTTTGGTGTCATGACACTTCTTCATTTTCTCCTTGTAAAGGGCTGAACTTTCATAAGCCCTCAGCTGAAATTCTTCCAACTCGTGGAGTTGATTGACTCTACCTTTTGAAGTGTCCCCCCAATTCAAGTTTAACGCTTTCAATGCCCATAATGCTTTGTGTTCAAGCTCGATTGGTAGGTGACAAGACTTTCCATATACCAATTGGTATGGTGACATGCCAATTGGAGTTTTGAAAGTGGTGTGGTACTCCCAGAGAGCATCATCCAATTTTCGAGACCAATCCGTCTGATTTGCATTGACTGATTTTGCCAGAATTCCCTTGATTTCTTGATTGGAGACTTCAACTTGGCCACTTTTATGAGGATGATAATGGGTTGCAACTTTATTCTTAACTCAATATTTTCTCAACAACGAAGTAAACAACTGGTTGCAAAAATGAAACCCTTCATCACTGATAGTTGCACGTGTAGTACCAAACCTTCTGAAAATGTATCGCTTCAAGAATTGCACAACACTCTTCCTTTCATTGTTGGGAAAAGCTACAGCCTTTACCCATTTAGAAACATAATCAACCGCTACCAAGATATACATATTTCCGAAAGAGCTCACAAATGGTCCCATGAAGTCGATTCCCCAGATGTCAAACAGCTCTACCTCTAGAATAGGATGAAGAGGTAGCTCATGTCTTCTCAATACTCCTCCTTGCTTTTGCCATTGGATACATTGCTTAACAAGAGAGTGATCATCATGGCATAATGATGGCCAATAATAGCCACTTTGAAGCACTTTGGTTGTTGTGCGTACCCCGCTATGATGTCCACCAACTATTGATGCATGAAAAGCATCGAGAATTGCATTTATTTCATTTCAATTGTGGATTTCAATATTGTGTTCTATTTTAGTAAATATCTTAGCCCCTTATTCATTTCCTTGTTCTTAATTGCTAGATTTGTGGGTGTAATTTCTAATTGAGATTAGGGTTTTGTTATGGCGAAGTCTTAAGGTCATTATCTTTGCTATGGAAAAGTTTTGTAAGGTCACTTCCTTTGCTATGGAAAAGCTCTGCTTCGCTTAGCAAAACGCTGACAAATTTTAAGAATCCAATTCCCAATTTTAGATTTTTAACAACTCTTAACCCATGTGAACCTACACGATGGTACTACTCTCCTAAAAAACCATAACGACGAGATATGTTGTTACATCAGATTCCAATTAAACACATGTTCATTCACGAAAGTCAATAAGAAGGACCAAGAGGCATGAAGGAATATCTGATTCCATAAAAAGTTGGGATATTTGTTACGCATATGTGATTCGGTCTTCGGGTGGCCTCCGCTACAGGATTATTTTTCCACAAGACCTTCATACACAGAATCACTCTAGATCTCAACTATGGACCTATCGATCTAGAACAGCAACTGCTATTCCTAATAAGACATTCTCTCATCAACTAATACTGAATCGCAATAAATGATATAATTATCACCCCATAAAACTTCTTTAGCATAGACACACG
This sequence comes from Solanum gracilifrons, assembly GCA_029582605.1. NCBI lineage: Eukaryota > Viridiplantae > Streptophyta > Magnoliopsida > Solanales > Solanaceae > Solanum > Solanum gracilifrons. Next base: position 4,967 of record JAJOOH010010051.1, on the reverse strand, counting down.
AAATATTGGGTGAATACCTGACAAACCCAAAGGCAAAGACAACTTATAGGCTGCCTCCTCCATATGTCGAAGAATCTCGAAAGGATCAATAAATTGTGAACTCAACTTACCTCGCTTTCCAAACCTCATCACAACACACTTCATGGTTGAAACCTTGAGCAAGAATTTCTCACCCACTATGAAAATCCATAATTTTATCTTTTCGATCTGCATATTCTTTCAATCTACTTTGAGCTGCCAAAGGCTTATTCTGGATCGTCTTAACCTTCTCTAAGGATTGTCTCAGAAGATTAGTGCCCCAAGCTCTCATCTCAAATGTGTCAAACCAACCAATGGGAGATCTAGAACTTCTCCCATACAATGCCTTAAATGGAGCCCTATCAATGTTTGAGAAATAATTTTTATTATAAGAAAACTAAACCAATGACAAGAAATGATCCAAATGTCTATTAAAGTTGATCACACATATGTGAATCATGTCCTAAAATATCTGGATAATTCATTTAAATTACCCATCGATCAGAGGATGAAAAGTCGTACTCAAATCAAGTCTCACACCTAATTCAACTGTAAGGTCCTTCAAAAGTTAGAAGTAAACTGTGTACCTCTATAAAAATAATAGTAATTGGCTAAACAATTTCCCAAAGATAGATCTTGGTGAACTTCTCTACATGATTGGTCACTTGAACTACTATGAACTGTGCAGACTTTGTTAACTCTCAATAATCATAGATGTAAAATCAAAATTCCTAAGGTATTAGAAAGACCAACCATAAAATCTATAGCAGTACACTCCCACTTTCATTCAGATATGGGCATCCTCTAAAGGATACCCTTGGGCCTCTGGAGCTCACACTTAACCTGCTCACGATTCGTATGTTGAGAAATAAACTCCACATTATCTTAATTAATCCGACCTGATGTGTCAAGCCACGATACATCTTGGAGGCTCAAGGATGTATAGAATATCTCGAATTGTGAGCCTCAATTAGAATAATCTTAGCTAAATCCTCAACAGGCGGCATATACATATGTCTTTTGATCCTCAAAAAATCCTCATCATCTATCACCGCTTCTTTAGTTTCCCCTTGCAAAGCCTTATCACGAATGTTGCTTAAATTAGTATCCTCGAACTGTCTGGAAATAATCTGGTTCAGAAATGAAGATCTTGCTTCCATACCGCCCAGAGGTAATTGCTTAATGTTGCTTCTTTGTTTATATTTTGATTTCCTTACTACTGAATAACTTATTTTTAATTAAATATTATTTTAATCAGTTTGAAATTTATATTTTATATTTTATAATTGGCGAAATGGTCCGATGGACCTTGTACTTGTATGCATTTGTATTCTGGACCCTTCTACTTAACTATTTGTCAATTGAACCCTTAAATTCAATGTAACTTAGCATTTTAAACCCCCTTGGCTCTCCGTGTACTTCAAACTCTCAACAAAAATGACACATCATCATTCACATCAGATTTGAAATTACACATCATTTATTATTTATTTTTTAAAAAAATATCAATTGTGTTTTATTTAATAAAAAGTAAAACAATAAAATTTAAATTTATTCCTTAAGCTAAAAAAGAAACCCAACATATTTCCAAAATAGATTAGGTAATAAGCTCTTCAACTTCTTCTGAACTTTGACAACGGTGGCGCCTCTATGGAGGAGATCAAGCTGCTGGTGCATTTCTTCCTCGGAGGGTGAGTCCCCATTCCCATCTTAAAACATATAAAACCTACTATTTTCCTTTCCTCCTCCTTCAACCATCACATAACTACTAACCTAAATCGCTATCGCTGTCGCCGCCGCAAATCTAGCCCAGAATCTCTTCGCTGTCGTAACTAAATCCTCCAACCCTCACCCGCTTCATTCTCCACTGACAAGCACTGTCTCTCTCACTCTACTGCGAACTAGTTTTCTCTGACGAGCACCACCACCATCGACCTCTCCCACTAGCGGTGATTCAATGGACTCAAGGAGGTTTCAATGCCAAGATCTTTTAAAGATGATGACAATAGTATGAAAAAAAAGAAGAGTCGGGGCATGTAGATGGCTGCAAATGAAGGTGGAGTGGGTGAAGATGATGGAGACTTTTTAATTAATTTTTGTATTATTTTATTCTTTTATTAATATTCTTAAAACTGAAATATAGTACTCACTCGCCTTAAGGAGCGTGAAGTCACACACTTTCGCCAACTCAGCCATCTTAAAGACACGTAAGCATGGTCAATGGTCAGAGGGGTTCGATAAATTGTGTTTTATTGAGTTTAAGGGTCCAGATGACAAATGAGTAAGTAGAAGGGTTCAGAATACAAACTAATACAAGTACAAGGGTCTACCAGACCATTTCGCCTTTATAATTTAAGAGTGATATGCTCTTAATGAAGTAACATGAATAATAAATCCTCATTATTTTAACAAACTTCCGATAAAACTTTTATTTTTAAGTTAAATAAGATGAAAGTCTTATTTCTAAGCATACACGATATAATTATGGGAATGCATACATAAAAATAATTAAGCTAAATAAAATGAAAGTTTTATGTTAAGAACGAATAATGAAATCTTTCAAAAATAATATATAAAAACTAAATAAGGTGGAGAGTATTTTAGCAAACAAACAACTCTTTTTTTAGAAATAATGCAATAGTTCTATTTGAATACAACTAACCAAACAATCAATAAGAAATAATCTCAAAATAACTAGCCTCAATATAACGTATACCCACATAACTTATCTCAACATAATTATTCACAATATGACTTGTTTTCAAACCAACAACCCCCGAGTATTTCCTGGAAACTAATAAGGCTACTATTACGCATATTTGGAGCGAGATGATCAATTGTGCCCGCTTTTAACAAATAAAGACACAAATATGAAGAAGATATGATGATTATAAAGTTCTGCTTAAAGAACTGAAGTTCAGTCTCTTTGCTGAACTCGGGGGGTTTGAATTGATTTTTTTAAAATAGTTTATAAGTCAAAAGTCATAAATTGAATATATTCAGCTTTTGACTTCAAGCTTATTTGTATACCTTTTTGGTCAAAAAGCATATGCTTAAAAACATATTTGTCTTTCTCAAATCCATTCAAATATAAAAAAAATACTTTAAAAGCCAAAAACTACTTAAAATAGGTCTATTCAAACACCCTTTAAATCATGATATTTAGTAAGATTTGAACAAATTTGTTTTGTTTTTTTCAATGTACTTGTAACGATCCGTTAGGCCGTTTTGAGCAATAGGACTATTTTAACTCTTCCCGTAAAATTTCATATGGAAATTTTGAACTATTCGATAAGTACGATTATTTAGTTAACGGATTTACTAAAAAAATTATATAGTTGATAGTTAATGGGTCAAGTCTGTAATTTATTTAATATATTTTACCATTTGCCCATATAATTAAACTAAGTTAATAGAATTTGCCACTTTTATTACCTAATTATTTTATTTAGAAAAAAAAAACAAGACAAAATAACCTAAAACACGACATAGTTGTGGCATAGCCACGAAGAGTGACAACCTTCGAAGTAATTAAATTTCAGTTTGATTTTCAATTGTGTGCCTATATATATTGATTTTCTAATTACTGCATGTTATATATAAATGTTAAAGTGGTTGGATAAGGATTTTATTTTAGGGAAAAAGGACAAATATACCCCTGAACTATCGTAAATGGTATGTATATACCATCCGTCATACTTTTGGAACATTGATACCCTTGCTGTCTAAAAATTAGAACGTATTTACCCTTCACTCTAACGGAAGATCAAATAGAGACACGTGACGCAATCCTACGGAGGGACCCGTTTGACCAATTAATTAGACCCAAAATTTAAAAATCAACCCATTTTTATTTTTAACCCACCCGAAATTCTTTGACCCAAATTAAAACACCCATCTCCAAACCAGCTCGCCACCACCAAAACGCCACCGGAAACACCTCCACAACCAGACCCATTTCACCATTAGTCATCGACCATTGAACCAACCTACATCAACCAGCAAACGAAGTTAAAATCAGACCCCAAACCAGTGACCATCGATACCCCTCCGCCTCACACCGAGCAACAAGCAACGACCAAACAAAATTCAAACCAAAAGCCACCATATCGCCGTAAAGCAGCCATTAACGGCGAGCTCGAAGCTCGAAGCTCAGGCGAACATCAACGAAACCAATATACAGCCATCAAGCTCAAAGCTCCAACCAAACAACTCCAGCGAAGCTCAAAGCTTCAGCAATTTCCAACAACAACAACAACCAGCAACCACTGGCGTGGCTCCAACTCCGGTAATATGTTTCACGTCGTTTTTATTTTCAGATCTGGCCGGAGGGGTTCAAAATCCGGCCATCCTTATTGTTATTTTATGAATTTTAATTACTAATAATTTTCCGGTGAACATTGTTCTTTCTTCCCGTTTTAATTGTTGTTGTTTAGGATCTTGACTTATTTTAGTGTGAGTATGATTTTATGTTTATCTTTTATATGTAGATCATGGAAGAATATACATTGTTGCAGGGGAAATGAAATTTATGGTAACAACAACATGATGAATTCCGTTTGCATTATTCTAATGCGTTTTCTCACTCAAGCCTTGCAACAAATGAAGACCCAAGACTTTCAAGAATTCTCAAAATTGCTTTTCTACTCTAGACAATATGGTATCCCTTGAAAGTTATGTTTTTTCAGTGCAAAGGTCATAGAAGATTTGAAGAATTTAGAGAGACCATTAGGCGTGGCAGGTTCAATTTGTATGGATTTAGGAAGATGGGTGTTTTAATTTGGGTCAAAGGGTTTCGGGTGGGTTTAAAATAAAAATGGGTTGGTTTTCAAATTTTGGGTCTAATTAATTGGTCAAACGGGTTCCTCCGTAGGATTGCGCCACGTGTCTCTATTTGATCTTCCGTTAGAGTGAAGGGTAAATACGTTCTAATTTTTGGACGGCAGGGG
>JAJOOH010010050.1:0-23685 GCA_029582605.1 Solanum gracilifrons | reverse complement strand
ATGATCAATTTATAGTTAACACTTAATTCTACAAATAAAAGGAAAAGTAACCTTTTTCAAGAGTTGATGATTGACTGTTAACTACTACTAATTATGAACTAAGAAACGTAACTTAATATGAACAACTTTAAGATGATGTTTCAAGAAAGTAAAGGACAATTACAGGGGTGCAACATGCAATGAATCTCATGTATCATACTATTGGCTTAGAACTAATTTTTAGTCATCAAGTTACTAGTTTACATGGTTAATTGTATGAGTCGGGTTCACACCTCTAGTCGCCTACTCCAGTTAGCTATCTAACTACACGTTGAGCGGGGATGAATAGACTAACTGGCGAGCATTTATATTTCATCATGTTTCGTAATTGAGCGAGTTGTTTTTCCGGGCGTCACTCCTGAACACAAATCACCTCAACTTAATGGGTCGATCAAGCTCTCTATATTCTCTGGTCTATCTAAGCTCTCCTCTCCCGATTCAAGTTTAGACAATATATTTATGTTATGGTGCGCAAGCATAAAATACTAAAACAAGAATATAAAAGTAACTTATAATGACAACCAAGAATTAATTCAACAAGCCTTTAATAATCAACAATCCATTCGTAGCTACTACCCAGAACAAGGGCGTTTAGCCACTCATACTATTAGAAAACCACAAAATACAATTGTTCATGTGATTTTAAGACAATAGAGGAGTTAAAAGATCAAAACCCATTACAAGCGTGAACACTTGCTCTTGCACACCCAATAAAAGTCGAACGCTAATTATGGAGCCCTAAGGGTCTATTTATAATGGTAGGAAAATTAAAGCCAAAGTCTAGTACAATTAGGAATCCTTTTTTAACACTTTTAAGCTAGAAAAGTCAGGATCCTACTAGCATGTTGCACCTAGCATCGCGCCCAAACTTCACCTCTGAGGTTTCCATCCTGGCGCGTCGCACCTCTCAGAGCACCTGAGAAAGGCCCCAGAATGTTGGGCCTTAGCGCATCGCACCTCTCATAGCACATGAGTGGCCTCTCTGAATGTTGGCCCTTGGAGCCTCGCGCCTAGTAGTGCGCCTGGCCCTGGGGCCTTCAGCCTTAGCTTATTTTCAGCATATCCTTGCATCTTTTCTTTAAATTTGACTCCAATCTCCTTGAGAGTTCCTAAAACCTCTAATCACATATTTTAGTGCATAATATCACAAGTATAACGAAATCAAGCTAATAGACTCAAGATCATTTGTTACTTCAATCAATTCATGGGCAAATATTGACAACTTAGGCATATAAATACGCCTAAGATCATTGTTCTTGCATGTTTTTGGGTCTAGTTGGGTGAAGTCTAAGTAGCCCGCATTTGTGCCAAATGACGTATTTTTTCCAATGATGGAGCGTTTGACGTAATTCTTAAGGTCAAAAGTCATCAAATGGCCAATTTGGCCAAACCGAGAGAAGTCTGAGTATCCCGAGGGCATGGGTGAATTGGGTCTCAGTTTCATTATGGAAGTGCATGTTTTGATTTTGTTTTTAGGGGCTGCGGGGTTGCATTTGAGAAGTTGGGTTGAGAGTAGGCACGTTAGGTCGTTTGGCGAGCTGGGTCGAGCTCGCCGTAGTTTCCCATATCGCCTTTAATTTCATGCTAACACATGAAAAAGGTTCTGTAACTTTTGGTGAGAAGACTGAGTTTGCTGAGTGCACTCGGTGACTCGCCGAAGGTTTTCCTTGCTTCTCCATTGTCTGCACCCCTAAACTTTAATTGCATTGTAACTTTCGGCGGGCTAAGCCATGCTCGCCGAATGTTGTCAGTGATTCACCAACAGGCCAAAATATTTTGCGATTCTTGAGCCAATCCTTTCTGCGAGCTCGATCTGGCTCGCCAAAGAGATTCGGCGACTCGCCAACTTGTTCGGCGAGTCTGTCTACAACTTCTTTTATGTGCTTTTGTTTGAATTGTTTCTAACTCTTTGTGATGTTTTTGCAGACATGGCTAGATCGAAAGCGGTCGGAAGATACATGCCGCCCCGCAAGAGGACCAAAGGGATAACTATCAATGAGAATGCAACTGCATCCAGGGGCAAGGCCACTAAACTTCCCATAATTGGTGGGAAAGGAAAAGCACTTGCGTCACCGGAGGCCAACCCGACAGTGATGGTATCTATGCCACTAACCTCACTACTTTTGAGAGTGAGGGTGAGCATCAGGAGCATCAAGCTGCAACTTCGGAGCCTAAGGATGATGAACTGATAGCAGCACAGAGGGCTGAGCTGCGATCCAAAAGGTTGAACAATCCGTCTAGGATCAGGACTCCTCAGGCCACCCTTACTCCTCCTCCTCCAGCTCCAGCACAGGCAATAGTCCTAGCACCACCAGTACAGGGTCCTCCTCCCAAGTCTATGAATAGACTAAAGACTGAGGGGATGAGGACAATCATTGAAGAGAAGCGCATGTCCACTGATGGGGTCATTGACAGGTACCCAGAGATAATGAGTTGCCTCAAGTCACATAAGTTCCAGTTGGTCACTCTACCCCGAGGTTCTTATATTCCAAATTGGGTCCGGGAGTTCTATGATGCTTATGGAGCCTTGATACTGCAGAGAAAGAAGCAGGAAACTGCATTCAAACTAGTTGACTATATAGTTGTCCGGGGCAAGAAAGTGTTGTGTGACAGTATCAATGCGGTTTTGGAGTGTACCAACAACATTGTTGACGCTCACCAGTAGAGGGTGAAAACTAAGTGTTTGGAGACAATAAAAAGTTGGCTCACCCCTCTTATATGTGATGGTACTCCGAGGTGGTTGGAGTAGGGGCTCCGATAGAGAAGAGGGACCTCAATGTAGCTGCGAGGTACTGGTTTGGTTTTATCAGTACTACTGTCATGCCGTCCCAAAATGAGTCCGTCCTTAGCCACACAAAGACAGCTTGCTTGGCTCGATCATTGCACGAGAGTGCATAAATTTGGGTATGATCATTGGGCAGGAGATGCCAATGAGGGCCAAGTAGCGCCAGACCTCAGTTCCCTTCCCGGTGTTGATCATCGAGTTGTGCAGACGGGTTCGGGTTCCTAGAGATGCAAAGAAGGATGTGGAAGTGATTCCCACATCTTTTACTGATATTCGGAGAATCGTGGTGGAGTATTTAAAAGATGAGGTGATGAAGAAGAAGGTTGCCTCGGTGGACTCTTCCCCGGTTGTGGACACAAACTCATTACCTGCAGAGGCACATTTGCCTACTCCGGCCCTCGGGCCTTCAGGTACTTCCATTGCTGCCCCTTTTGACACCCCTAGTTCCTCTGCTACTGCATTGCCTCCCAGAGCTGCTGTTGTTGTTTCCCGCACCCCGCTCACTCAGGCTGCATTACTCTGGATGGGGCAGCTAGCCCATTCTGCCGATCGTCGTGCTGCCAGACTTAAGGCCTTCATTCCAGGCATGATTTAGACAGCCCTGGCTGATGCTGTGACACCATTGAGCGCTACCATTGATGCCCTTGCGACTAGGATAGCGGTGTGTGAGCGTGGACAAGGGGCCACCGAGGAGGTGACAGTTCTAAAGGTCGTCATTGCTTCACTGAGGAGAGATGCGAACCAGTTGAAGTCTATCGACATGTCCATGATCTTCGGAATGGTGGATATCCCGGATGTGCCAGTAGAGCCAGTTATGCCTCCGTCTACCACCTAAGATGATGTTAGAGTTGGGGAGGCAGCTGATCCCGAGTCTGAGGCTGAGAAAAATGAGGAGATACTTGGGGTTGCTGAAGAGGTTTCTTATGAGGGCCTTACTGAGACTGAGGAGGCCATGATCAATGCAGTTGTGCAGACCTCATTAGCATATACACATTTGGTTGACCATAATGGTCCTGGTGATGCTGTAGATGTGACTCCGGGTACTGAGACCCAGTACCTGAGTGATGCACCAGGTACCGATGTCTAGACAAACGGAGCGACTCTTTAGATAGGATCCTTGTTTACCTCCCTCACTGTCTTATTTTTTTTTTTGACTTTTGGATATTATTTTGCTTGCATTTGAGGACAAATGATTTTTATTTGTGGTGGGGTGAGGCCCACCTTTTGTGACTATTGTTATGTCTATATATTTGGGTTTTTGAGCTATAACTGTGTTTTGCACTGTTTTTGGGGACGATTGAGCTTGTGGCTCCTTGTTTTAATTGTAAATGATTTTTGGACCCTTCGAAAAAATTTGTGCCACCTCTTGTTTGTATTTGAATGTGGTTGTTCTCTTTCAAATTTGAGTATAGGTAATCGAACAAAAATGGATGTGCGGCTACGATGAGGCCAAATGCCCCCCTTTTCTCTATCTAACTTGGTGTGCACTCCTTCCAGTTCCCCTTTCCGTCTTTCGGTAGCATAAAGAAAATAGATTCAAATTGACAATATGTGAACTTTTTGCATCTCGTTGTGACTAGCCAAGTATCAAATTGAGTCTCTTGTGATGAACATTGCACACTAGCGAAAGTGTTGAGTCTTGTTTGTCATTGGTGTCAATGTCTTGTGTGATGAGCTTACCATGAACCATGTGTGATGATACCTAGAATTTTTTCTGTTGGTCCGGTTGACTAAGTAATGCAATCTTTTGAAATGATCTTAGGCAACTTTGAAGAGTCTGAAACAATTTGACATTATGCCTCTTTTGTGGCTAGCCTTGTGAGTGTATGATCCTTGCTTGAACACCCTTTGAGCCTTATCCTTTTTTTAGAAGAAACTTGATGAAATTTTGACATTTCTTAATCCATTACCCATAATCCTCGTGATTTGTGGTTTGTATGAATAGTCAACTTAGGCCAAAAGCCTAAGTTGGGGGTGTGGTGAAAAGAGAAGGTAAACCAAGAAATGCAAAGAAGTCCCCTTGAGCCAAGATTTTTGAGAAAAATGGAACCCCTCCATAAAAAAAAAAGAGAAAAATAAAACAAAAAGAATGAAAAAGTTGTGGAATAAAGTTGTGAAAGTGCAAAGAAAATGGGGTATCCAACATGTCCATGGAAAGTGAATAATGAGGCGACTTTTGAGAATGATGAAGGAAAGAGAAGGAAGTGTTGTTCATACCACATATCATGGGGATAGCATCCACAAAGCCTAAATGACCATATATTTATACTCAGCCCCGTTACAAGCCTTGAAAAGACTTTTTTAATCTTGAGTGAGCTGAAACAATTGTTGATTGGAAAATACGGGCAAACCTATGGGTGGAGTCATAGTGTTCATCTTTGTGAGTGTGAGTGTTGCATTCGATTTCGAAGCTTAAATTGTTGAACCATTGTGTGTGGATATGGAATCATCCTTTGTGTGAGGGTATTTGAACACCTTTGTTGAGCTTGAACTTGCATTTGAAGCAAGTATTGTGAGCTTGAGATTTTTTGGTAATGGTGAGTCACAACTTGAATCTTTGAGTGCACAATTGATCCTTGCATGAGTAAGTTGAGTCTTTTTGTGTGCATTCATGATTGAGTCTTGTGTAGCACGGTTTGAGACATCCTTTTTGAGATGTTGAACTTGAGTTTTACTTGAGGACAAACAAAAGTTTAAGTTGGGGGTGTTGATGAATCCTCGATTTGGACTCATTTAGGGTTTTATTTCAATAGATTTAGTGTCCTCAAATGCATATTTTGTGCCAATAACTGATGTAAATCCTTGATTTTTTAGGTATTTGAATTGAGGAACCAAGCATGGACATTAATGAGCAAAAAGGAACAAGGCAGCTGAAAGAACGAAGAAAAGAAGGTTTGATGATCGCCTAACCCATGACTACAAGAAATCATACTTTTAACGACCAATTCATAACGAAGGGATATGAATCTGGTCGTTAAAGGTATATTTATAGTGACACAATTTTTAATCCATCGTTATAAGTTAATTTTCCATTTAACCTTCACAACAGGATAATATCAGAGTGTAAATAAAATTAGTATCCAGTTGTTAATAAATAATACTAATAATAATAGAAAAGAGCGCTACATTAATAAATTTACCCTCTTCAATTTTTCAACAACACACGTTTTCATCAGCACCCCACTCCTTTGTGAAGAAAACATTATTGATATACTCCACATTTGTCTTTTTCTATGATTGTTAGAGAATTCAGCAAGCATAGGAAGCCTTGCAAGAACAGCTTCTCTCCATTTCAGTTATAGAAAATAGAGTGATGTTTATAGAAAAATCTGCAACCCTTGCTTCTATCCAAGTTTGGAAAGAGTAAATTAAGCAAAGCATTGCGTCTCTTCTAGGTTCATTAGAGGAGAATCAACAGATAGAGATACTCACGGCTCTGTGCTCCATCTTCTAAAAGGTAATTTTGGTACTGCTTGATAGGGTTAATACCTCATATGGTCACTCAACTATCCAGTCTTTCCTCAGAAAGTCACTCACATGGTGACTGTTTAGTGAAAATTAAAAGTTGAGTGACTTTCTGAGACAAAAGTGGATAGTTGAGTGATCATCTAAGATATTAACCCCTGTTTGATAGCATAGCAACAAAATCAACTTTGTTTTCTTATTGCTCTTTGTAACCTTGCTGCGGTTGATAATATTCGGACGTGTTCTTGGAGTTCCCAACTCTTCAAGGTAAAATTTGTTATTATATCTATGAATTTATTTGTGGAATGAATAATTATTTTAAATTCTGTATTTCTCAAATTTTAGGTTTCCGTTTAGGTTTTTCTTCTCTTTTGGTGTTCTTCTCTTCTCTTTTGGTGTTCATGATAGTGTTAGGCATTGACCTTCTGAGACCAAAAAGGCTGAGGAACATGTTTCATAAGCCTGCTGCAGCCAGGCACTGTAGAAACATATGGCTATGAGTTTCTGCTGCTCTATTTGCACTTGTGGCATCTATTCTCAATCTGAATCTTCCTTCTTGTAAGGTTAAACCGGTACTAGATTGAATTCATGCATTGCTGTCCACCAGTTCTTCCCTAAGGCAACCACATCACTTTTTATAAGATGGTTTACTATTTTCTTATCTATTGTATCGTGTGTACATCTGTTTCTCCTTGCCTTAGCTGCTGGATAATTGTAAGTTCTGTTTTTGCCTTTATGGCATAGCTTCTTATTCCTTACAACCTGTTGTTTATTAAAAAATATAGATTATACAACATGTTGCTTCCGTGCTTTAACTTAGGACAGAAGTATTATTGCACCTAGATTACTGTTGCCTTGGTTGCTACTAACAATTGTTGGCTTGCTGCTACATTATTTACTGCTAACCGATAGGAAGCGTTGGTTTAAGGCCTTTAGGTGTTTAGCTTCTACTCTATAATAATGTGATTAATACAAAATCTTCTTTTGTTAATTATTACATATTTAAGAGAAAAATTAGTAGATTGTTTAAAGTTGGGAATTTATTCAGCCGTGGCATGTGTTAAAAGAAGAACTCCAGACTTCTCTCGCCACTACTCATCCTTTATCGCTCATCAGGATTGCTCATCTGTTGGTCTAGCTCTTGTCAATTGCTGCTTGATAAAAAATTATGCATTCTCACAGTGCTCTTCTCATCAAAGGTAAGCTTCTGCTTTTCTACGTGTATTAATGAATTTGATTCTATGGTGCATCTTGTTTAATTACTCTTTTTAATTTATGGTTTATTGGTGGTGGTGTTACTAACTAATCGAGCAGTGAGGGGTGGTCAGATGTAAGTATTGTTTATCACCTTAGCTAGTTGCTGCCGGACTTTTTTCCAAAGGAGTTTTTTCTAACTCCTTTTACAAGACTTACTTTTCTTTTAAACTTAAAGTGAAGTAAACTTTTATTTGTCCTTATAATGCCCCTAGAGTATTCTTAAATTTCCTTATTGAAGTTTTATGTCATTCGTAAAACACATAAATACAAACTCGTTCCTCAACTAAACATGCGCAGCCTGCGAATGAAACCTCTTCATCTATCTACTTCTTATAATTAAATCTTATCATAAGAGTTGAGCAGCACACTGTTGTATCATTGGATGTATGTTGCCTCTCACTAGTACTTCTTAGATGATGTTCTTCATTGTGCAAGCCTCTTGTCTCCTTCTTTGCTCGAATATTTTATTGTTCCTTTCCAACCATATCTAATACACAGCATCCACAAGTGTGACTCTATATATTATAGCCATGTTCCCCTTGCCTTTCTCCCAGTTCATGCACCGTTGAACTTCCTAAGTCCATGATCAGGGTGGTCTCATTATTCCTAGCCAAATCAAAAGTTTTCTCCATATGCTCTTGGTTGCTGGACTATCCAGGTTGGTGTCGCACAGTCACTCACGGCTCACTTGCATCCCTCAATGATCAGTCAGTTTCTTATATATAGTTTCCCATGTAGCGCTAGGAAAAGAATGAAGAGCCATTTAGGAGATCCAACATCGTTACAAATCACTTTCCTCCATGGTAGTTTAGGATATTCTCATAGTAGCTTATAATACATTCTTTTAATAGTGAATGTGGTCATTTGGGTCAGTTCTAGTTCACACATCCCTGTCTTCTCTATATACTGTTGTATCTTCAAAATCTTCTGTATAATCCAAGTAGCTTGTCTAGGTTCCTTACCCCACAATGAGCTTTCCTACCATAATAGATGTGGACCCATTGAATCCATAACACATCCTTTTTTCTACTTAGATTCCATAGTAACTTACATAGGGATGCCTTGTTCCAGATATGAGTGTTAAGAATATTAATGCCTCGTACAACCAATGAAAGGAGAGATTCTATATGACTCTGCCTAGCTGTACCTACAAAAGGTAGCAAACAGTTAGTAATAATTTGAGCGTCCTTAGCCTCCTCTCGAAGGATTTGAATATGAGATATTTTTATTCCATCTTCTTTCCTTTTAATTTCAGCTTCATTCATTTTCCATTTGATGCTGGTGTGTCTATTCATCTATCCATTATGTTCTAGAGCTTGGATATAGATTTAGATATATCACATTACTTGTCTATTCCACTGTATTCAAGTGTATTTGTTCTTGATGGTACTTTGAAAGGTCGCAAGTTGTTCAATGAAATGTCCAGTAGCAAAGTTGGTGTACAAACTGCTTTACCTTGGCTGCCATCTATGTTGTTCGGACTGTTCTAAAATGTCATCGGGTGCGTGTAAGATCCTTCAAGAGTAGTGTATTTTTGGAGGATCCGACATGCGTGCGGTAACAATTTTAAGAAAGAAACTTAGGCTGCCATGACCATTTCCAAAACCACGTCTCTCGGTTTTAATGTTAGATTTCCTAGACCAAATTGAACAGTATGTTGAAATAGCTAAGGAATTCTACTTAGATGGGATTTTCATGATTGGTGGGGTTTATTCCAAGACAAATTCTCATCTTGTCACTGCAAACATCAGTAGTAAAATGCAACTTGTAGTAGCTGCACTTGTTGCCATGGTATAAGTGGCTTTACTTGCTGCAGCTGCACTTGTTGCCATGGTACAAGTGGCTTTACTTGCTGCAGCTGCACTTGTTGCCATGCTGCACTGCAGTTGCACTTGCTGGTGCCATGCTGCACTGCAACTGCACTTGCTTGTAATCTCTTCTTGACCTATCTTTGTAGAGTAGTCCTATAAATGGCTGAAAGAGAGGACAAGAACCTGCCTCCAGGAAATCACTTTCTAGTTGTATGTTAATGAACTTCATCTGTAAAGATCTTCGGTTTTAGAGAATTCTATATTTTTGTTAAGATGTTTTATTTTCTATCAAATGTAGTCATACTAATCCATGCATAAAATTTGAGAGGCATATATACATATTAATGATATGGGAGATTTTATCACAACCATTTTTATTTGAAACTTTTGAGTTGTACTAGCTTTCACCCGGTAATGCATTAGTTTATATCATCCTCTCCAAAAAATGTGTGGTTGTAGGGTAATTTATCAGAAGTCCAGTTCTCTATTTGACAATTTCTTCGGGATTCGTTTCCAGTCACCAAATGCACTATGCATGTCGATAGTCTCATAGATTGTTGGGGCATTCTCCAAGTCCCCTGGCGAATTTGAGGAGTCTACTATCTGCAACATAAGTTCCAAAAGCAAGCACAGATTCCACTTATGTAGACGAGGAAGTATATAACCGAAGAATGATGTTCATAGCTCTAGTAATCTATTTCTTAGAACCTCAGACAAACTGCTCTGGAAAAAATTAGCACTCAACATTCCAGATATATATGGTGATAGTAAAACACTTTGGAACCATGTCACTGACAACATATACCCTTCAGAAAGTAAAACTCCTGTGTGAACCAACTTCATGAATTAAGAAATTATACACGACTTCGCAGAAAGTAACTCTATATCCTAATTACTATTTTTCAATATCATATTAGACTCTACAGAGAATTATAATAATATAAAAAAACAACTGAAAATATGCTATATTCAGCCATACTATAAGTTATTATTCACGTGTTTTTTAGAAACTTAAATGTTTTGCATTCTTTTAGGTAAATATATTGAGGTTTTGTGTTTATTCTTTATGAGAATTTTTTGCTAAACTGACATAAGTTTCTTTTTTTACAGCTCAAGAATTCCAATATGAATCTAATGTTCAAGAAAGTACGGAGCAAGTTGAAGTTCAAGAGTTCTTTTACCAATTTGATTTGGGGTAGTTTAAAGATGTCTTATTATTTAGATATGCTGAAATTTTTCTTTTTTTGGAGTTGATAAAGATAGATCATACTAACTTGAATATGATCTATCTTTCTTTAATTAGTTATTTGTATTAACAATGAAGTTTATTAAGTTAATTATTAAAAAATATGTTTTGGTGTTTCTGTGTGTGAAATAATCAAATATTATTCACTAGTATAAATTTTGTACAATAGTAAATAAAAATGGGGTCTTCAAAACTCATTTACAAATAGCTTATCAACTATTGAAATGGCCATTACCGACGGAAAACTTGGTCGTTAAACGTATTGGTAAGAAACTAACATACCATTAACGAAAGGAATTTCGGTCATTAAAGTATATGTACTAAGGGGACAACCGGTCGCTAAAAAGGACATATAACGACCGAAATTTATGTGGTCGTTAAGGATAATTTTAACGACAGAACTAAAATCCGGTCGTTGACTTTTAACGTCGAGGCTTTTAACGACCGGATTTTTTCCGGTTGTTATTGACATATAGCGACCGGAATTAGACATTTAACGACCAAATTTCCTCTCGTTAATGACCTATTTTATTGTAGTAGAGTCACTGAATGCCCATGATCTCGCCTAAAGTTCCAGTGTGCAAATCCCTAAAGGAGAAAATCAAGTCAGATATAGAAAGGAGTAGTCGGCATGTCGCTGAACAGTTCCGTGATGCAGTCCTAGATCGTCCAAAGTTACAGAACTTGAAGATGCTGAAGGCCAAAGCAAAACGGCGATGAAACTGACCAAAGGGCGGATCGCCAAGTGGATCGATGATCCCAACTTATTGCGCCGAATGGTCCTTCGCAGCACAGTTTTTGGCGACTATAAATACATTTTCAAACTTTATGTTTAGTAGTAAAAAATTTATTCTGAGCATTCATTAGAGTAATTTTTGAGTTAGAACTGAGAGTATTGAGACAATATTTTCCTTAGCTTTAAAGAATTGAAGTTCTCCATTTTTGAGAAATTGGAAGTGGGTCTTTGAGATTCTTCAACTTGGACCTGTGTAAAGACGAAATTAATCTTACCCAGTTGATGGAAACACAATTTGGTAACGATTTCTATCTTTTTATGATGTCTAGCTAAAATTTCAATTCTTGGGGTGTGATTATGGGTTGATTTAGTTGTTGGGTATTGTTAATTGATAGTTTAAATTATGTTTAAAAGTGATTTCAATCAGTAATTGTGGTTTTATTTAAAGGGTTGTAGTTGCAAATGCAACTCTACTTTCATGTTTTTGGCTTGCTCGAGAGAGAGGTTTTAAAACCAAGATTACTGATTTGATGGTATGTGGGTATTGGGTTGTTATGGATTCAACTAGAGAGAGTTAATCCTAAACCCTTTTCCACACATTCAGCTCAAGAGAGTGAATGGATTAAAGCGTAGGTTGTTCTTAATTGCTGCTTATTGGTGTTTGAGAGAAACCAATTTGATTCGGGGTAAATTGTTAGAGAGAAATTTTTTTCCCACTAAAGTCTAGCTTATTCACTAATTTACTGCTATTTACTATCAATTGCAATTACTCATTTGTCTACCTTAGCCTATAATCCAATCACATCCCAAGAACCCGTCTCATTAATTGTTTATTCGTGTTATTTGTTGTTGTTGTAGTTGATAATTACAATCAGAACCCCCCATATTTGACACTTGTGTCACCCTTTAATTTGAACTATGCTTTTATTCGTAAATGTCTTTACCTATGATTGACTTGAACATATTCATACTTGGCTCTTGATTCTCAAACACATACCACTACCTGTGGGATTCAACCCCAACTCACTTAGTTGGATTACATTACTGACTAACGATCGTTGGCACTTAGAATTGGAAGAAGTGTCGTGATACGTGAAATCTATATCTAGTCAAACATTTTTAAAAAGTGATAGACAACATCTCTTAGTCCGTCGATTTTTGGTCAAAATATCTAGTCAAACATTTTTAAAAAGCGACGGACAACGTCTCTTAGTCCGCCGCTTTTTGGTCAAATTTTGGTCAAATATTTTTTAAAAAGCGACGGACAAAGAGACGTTGTCCGGTGCTTTTTTAAAATTATGTTGAGCCAAAAGCGGGGTTTCCCCCATTTTCCCATCTCTCTTCTCTCTTCTCTCTAAAACCAAATTGTTGCACAACCGCTGCCCCACGCCACCTCACGTCAGCGTCGACGTCGCCACTCTCTCCCTTAGCACTAGTCCCGTCGTCGCCTTGCCTCGCCGGCACTGCCACCCGTCGTTCCCACTGCCTCTTTTCCTTAGCTTGTTAAGGTTAGGGTTCAATTTTAGTTTTTTTCAATTCTAGTCACATTTGATTTGTTATAAATTAGTATATTGTTTTAGTTTGATGAATTGTGTTATTCAATTGTTTATTTGTATATTTGATTATTGTTAGTTTGGGAGAGAATTGGGGATTTTTTATTTTAGGGTTTTCTTCTAAATTTGGGTTTTTTTAAATATGATTGTGAATTGAGTATTAGAAGTTAGAAGTTCTAAAGTTATAAGTTAGATTAGTTGCATTTTCCAACTTTGAAATTCTTGAATTTAGTATGTTTGACGGTTGAAGTTAGAAAAACATTGAATTGTATATGAAAGTTAGATTACTTTGAGTTAGAAAAATATTGGATAGTATATGAAAGTTGAAATTAGATTAGTTGAATTTTTCAACTTAGAAATTCTTGAATTTAGTAAGTTTGAAAGTTGAAGTTAGAAAAATACTAGATTGTACATGAAACTTCGATTACTTTAAAGTTAGAAAAATATTGGATTAGTATACGAAAGTCGAAATTAGGTTACTTGAATTCTTGAACTTAGGAATTATTGAATTTGAAGTTTATATAGAACAAATTTTAGAAATTAGACATGAACTTGAATTATTTTGGATTTTAGAACTTAAGGTTGTGAACATTAGAAATCTTGAATTATTGTAGGATTTTAGAACTTAGGTTGTGAACTTAAGAAATCTTGAATTATTGTAGTATTTTAGAACTTTAAGTTGTGAACTTTTGAGAACTTAAATTTTTGTAGGATTTTAGAACTTTAGGTTCTGAACTTTAGAAATCTTGAATTATTGTAGAATTTTAGAACTTTAGGCTGTAAACATTAGAAATCTTGAATTATTATAGGATTTTAGAACTTTAAGTTGTGAACGTTAGAGAACTAAATTATTGTTTAAATTATTGTAGGATTTTAGAACTTTAGGTTGTGAACTTTAGAAATCTTAAAGTATTGTAGGATTTTAGAACTTTAGGTTGTGAACTTTAGAAATTTTAAATTATTGTAGGATTTTAGAACTTTAGGTTGTGAACATTAGAAATCTTGAATTATTGTAGGATTTTAGAACTTTAAGTTGTGAATTTTAGATAACTTGAATTTTTGTAGGATTTTAGAACTTTAGGTTGTGAACGTTAGAAATCTTGAATTAATGAAGAATTTTAGAACTTTAAGTTGTGAACTTTAGAAAACGTGAATTTTAATAGGATTTTAGAACATTAAGTTGTGAACTTTAGAGAACTTGAATTTTTATAGGATTTTAGAACTTTATGTTGTGAACTTTAGAAATCTTAAATTATTGTAGGATTTTAGAATTTTAAGTTGTGAACTTTAGATAACTTGAATTTTTGTAGGATTTTAGAACTTTAGGTTGTGAACTTTAGAAATCTTGAATTATTATAGGATTTTAGAACTTTAAGTTGTGAACTTTAGAGAACTTGAATTTTTGTAGGATTTTAGAACTTTAGGTTGTGAATGTTGAAAAAATCTTGAATTATTGTAGGATTTCAGAACTTTAAGTTGTGAACGTTAGACAACTAAATTATTGTAGGATTTTAGAACTTTAGAAATCCTGAATTATTGTAGGATTTTAGAACTTGAAGTTGTAAACTTTAGAAATCTTGAATTATTGTAGGATTTTAGAACTTTAGGTTGTAAACTTTAGAAATATTAAATTATTGTAGGATTTTAGAACTTTAGGTTGTGAAATTTAGAAATCTTAAATTATTGTAGGATTTTAGAACATTAGGTTGTGAACTTTAGAAATTTTAAATTATTGTAGGATTTTAGAACTTTAGGTTGTGAACATTAGAAATCTTGAATTATTGTAGGATTTTTGAACTTTAAGTTGTGAACTTTAGAGAACTTGAATTTTGTATGATTTTAGAACTTTAGGTTGTGAACGTTAGAAATCTTGAATTATTGTAGAATTTTAGAACTTTAAGTTGTGAACTTTAGAGAAGAATTTTTATAGGATTTTAGAACATTAAGTTGTGAACTTTAGAGAACTTGAATTTTTATAGGATTTTAGAACTTTATGTTGTGAACTTTAGAAATCTTGAATTATTGTAGGATTTTAGAATTTTAAGTTGTGAACTTTAGAGAACTTGAATTTTTGTAGGATTTTAGAACTTTAGAAATCTTGTATTATTATAGGATTTTAGAACTTTAAGTTGTGAACTTTAGAGAACTTGAATTTTTGTAGGATTTTAGAACTTTAGGTTGTGAATGTTGAAAATCTTGAATTATTGTAGAATTTTAGAACTTTAAGTTGTGAACTTTAGAGAATTTGAATTTTTGTAGGATTTTAGAACTTTAAGTTGTGAATTTTAGTGTGTAGAAATCTCACGTAAAGTATGGAGAAATCAAGGATTGTATTGATGAAAATAATGTTGAGTTACAAGCTCTTTTTATAGGAGAAGAGTTATATTCTAACTATACTAGGAATCCTACTACAACAAAAATATATTATTTACATGAGTAGTCTTATACTATAACTCAAAATACCTTATCTTAGTTCACTACACGAATCAGTAGTTTAGTTGTACATAATTTAGGATTTAGTAGTCTAGTCCTGGTATGACTCTAATTCTAACTCGTCAGCCTGCTTCGATGGACCTGTTCCTTCAACATATTCTATCAGTCTTCAGGATTCCTTCAACACTTCCCCTCAAGCTAGTGAGTGGAGGAACTGTAACTCCTAGATTGTTGCGAAACCCAGAAAAACCTGTTTTGTTAAGGCTTTGGTATGAATATCAGCTAGTTATTCCTTAAACCTCACAAACTGAGTAAGAAGCTGTCCCCTCGCCACTTTCTCACGAACAAAATGATAGTCCATTTCAACATGTTTGGTTCTAGCATGCATAACTGGATTAACTGTCATGTACAAGGCACTCATGTTATCACAATACAACGTTGGAACAAGTCAAAGGAACACTCCAAGGTCATGAAGAAGATACATGATCCAAGTCATTTATGCTGCAGTGGAGGCTAGTGCTCTATACCCAGCTTCAGCACTTGATCGGGCTATTGAAAGTCCAAGAAATACAATTTGCACCTAGATAGATCTTATAACCTGTAGTTGATCTCCTAGTGGTGGTACAACCTCCCTAATCAGCATCTGAGTATCCATACAACCTACATGGTGATTGCGAAATAATTTTGAGTCCAAAGTGTAAAGTACCTTTGATGTACCTGAGAATCCTTTTTACCCCTTGAAGATGTTCAATGTTTGGACTTTGCATAAACTGGCTTGCTAAATTCACAACATGAGTGATATCAGGTCTTGTGAGGGTCAAATATTGAAGGCTCCCTACTATCATTTTGCACAAGGAGGCATCTAGAAGACTTCCCACAGCTTCATGCAAACCATGTTCTTGAGCCAAAGGAATGGCTACAGCCTTTGCCAAAGTCATCTCTATCTTGGCCAGCAGCTCAACAGCATACTTACTTTGACTTAAGTGAATTCCTCCTTCAAAATACTTAACCTCAACTCCTAGAAAGAAGTGTAAAAGGCCAAGATCTATCATAGAAAACTCCTTCCCAAGTTGTAGAACCAACTCTGAGTCATGTGATGGATTACTTCCTGTGACAATAATATCATCCACATATAACAAGAGTAATATTTTGCCTTTCTGAGTTTGCAAAGTAAATAAGGAAGGGTCAGCCTTACTACAAATGAAACCAAGGTGTAAGAGATGCATGCTAAACCTATCAAACCAGGCTCTTAGTGCTTGTTTAAGACCATACAGTGCCTTTTTAAGTAGACACGCATGTTGAGGATAATTGGGATCAATAAATCCAGGAGGTTGACTCATATACACCTCCTCTTGTAGGAAACCACGGAGAAAAGAATTTTGTACATCTAGTTGTCTAACTTTCCACTTTGAGCTTACATCAATGGAAAGAACCATCCTAATAGTTGTGGCTTTAACCACAGGGCTAAATGTTTCTTCAAAGTCTACCCCTTCAAGCTGCGGAATCCCCTTGCCACAAGTTTGGCCTTGTATCTATCTATTGTTCCATCAACTTTTAATTTTGTCTTGAACACCTATTTTGAGCCAACCAAATTTATACCAAGAGATTTGAGCACCAATATCTATGTCTTGTTAGTATGTAAGGCATTGATTTCCTCCTGCATTGCTGCAAGCCAATGAGGTGACCTAAGTGCTTCCTTATTAGTATTTGGTTCCTTAAAAATTTATTTGTTGCGGCGAGCAACAAGTGATAAGTGATGTTCCTTTGCCTTGTGTCTAGTGATCATATCATGCCCTTGTGGTGTAGGAAGTACATCAACTAGTAGATCAACTAAAGTAGTTGATTTGAGTGTAGTATCGTCAGATTGATGGTCAACTGGTACATCGATCAAAGTAGGTAATTGGATTGGACCTGTAAGTTCAACATGTTCCTCACTGCCACTAGCAGATTCGAAATCTGCAACCAGAGTTTAGTACCACCGTATGGATCATCACTGTCAATATGTTCCTCATGATCATCGTCTGATCCTGCACTTGAGAGGTCAGTAGTACTCTCATCATTAAGGAGTATAGGGGTTGTTATAGTAGCATTGTCACCAGTAACTTGTGTACTATCAGCATGTACTTCCCCTGAATTATCATGTGCCTGTAGTTTAGAGAAATATTCAACAAAAGTAGCAAGGTGAGTTGAGACATCAATGTTAGCGTGAGATTGATTTGGAGACACATAGGGTAATGTGTTTTCATCAAACACAACATGTCTGGATATGTAAACCTTTCTTGTAGAAGGATGGTACCATTTATATCCTTTGTGTAAGCTGTCGTATCTTATGAACACACAAGGATAAGTCTTTGGATTGAACTTGTTGCTACCCTTGATATATGGAAAACATCTACACCCAAACACCTTTAGACTATAGTAATCAGGTTGTTCTCCATATAACTTAGCAAATGGAGTCGCCATCTTTAGGACTGACGAGGGCAGTCTATTAATAAGGAAGACTGCTATGAGAAAAGCCTCGACCCATAGAAACAACGGTAGGTTAGCATAGAGTAGTAGAGTTAAGCCAATTTCCATAATATGCCTATGTTTTCATTTTGAAACACCATTTTGTTCAGGTGTGTGAGGACATGAAATACGTCTCACAATGCCACAATCTTCCAAATGCTTGATGAAGTCTATTTTGATAAAATCACCACCTCCATAATACTGAAATATCTTAATTTCTTTAGAAAATTATTTTTCCACCATTTTCTGAAATTTTACAAAGACCGCAAAGAATTCAGATTTCTTTTTCAATGGATAAATCCATGTATATTTTGTGTGATAATATACAAAAATGACATAATATTTCATATGTTGAGAAGATTCGATAGGAGTAGGTCCCCACAAGTCATAATGAATTTTTAACAAAGATTCTTTCTCAAACCAAATGGAAGTTTACATCTTTTTCCAAACTGACAACTAGAATAAACAGTAGGCATTTTATTCCAACTACTAATACTGATGCAAGATAAGTATTACTACTCAAAACTTTTAAAGACTTCAAACTAGGGTGTCCTAATCTAGTATGCCACATGTTGTCTAACGTGATCCAATCGTGTGCAGTAGTTAAAGCATAGAGAGTGTTATCTTCCAAAGAATAGAGTCCATTCCTTTTAGATCCCTTGGCCAGCAGTGTCCTTGTCTTCTTGTCCTTTACAACAAAGTTAGTTTCATCAAATTCAAGAGTGCAACAATTATCCTTTGCAAGCTTACTAACTGAGAGTAGATTTTTATTAATCTTAGGAACTACAAGAACTTCTTTTAACTTTAGACTTGATCCGTATATGTTCCCAACATGTGTAATGTCTAACTTTGATCCATTCCCAATAATGATTTTACCTGGTCCATTGTAGTGTTTAAGATCAGTTAGGATACCTGAGTTATGTGCCATATGGCTACTTGCTCTTGAGTCCACATACAAGGTGTCATCACTAGTGTTTTGTAGATTAGTAGCAGCTAAAGGTAATGCTTGTGGTAGCTCATCTGCGGCTTGGTAAGAGTAATCCCACCTGTAAAAACACTTAAGAGCAGTATGATTATTCCTACCACAAATTTGACACGCATCAGTATTGTTCCTCTCATGATTTCCACTTGAAGGACTGTTCTGAGGACCTGGTCCATTTTTGCTATTATAAGAACATGTTCCTTGTCCAGCAGGCTTGAAGCCTCTTCTTCTAGAATTGAAGTTATTGTTTCCTCTTCTTTGAGAGTAGTTTCCTCTTCCCCTGCCCCTTTGGTCAGATAATGCCATGTTATGGTTTTGTTGTGGCATATCTTCTTCATCCTCCCTCATATCAAAAACCCTTGAGAGCATTAACAAATTGATTAAGAGTAGGATATGGTGTCTTACGTAGCATGACAGTCCTGAAGGTTTTGTACTTAAGACCTAGACCTCTAGAAAAATTAATCATTTTTCTATCTTCATCTACAGGCTTGTGAATGGCTCCAAGGCCAACACATATGCCTTTGAATTCCTTAATATATTCATCAATTGTTTGGTTCCTAGCTTCACACTTTGCAGTTGTTATTTGAGCTGGAACTCCTTATCTTTTGTTGCTTGAAGATAAGCTTCAATCAAGCATTCCCACATCTCCTTGGCAGTTGAGCATCCTACGATCAAGTACATGTTTTATTCTGTCAAGATGCCTGAGATCCAACTCCTTAGCAACACATCCTTCTCCTCATAGTCATCAATAATGTTTTTGCACCCTTCTCACCTGCTACAACTTTCTCATTAGTCTGTCCAGTGGAACAGGTTCTTTAGTTGGTTCATTCTCTATGATGAGGTAGATTAATCTCATCACTTGAATCAACTGAGACATTTGGGTCCTCCATATAAGATAGTTCGTTGGCTTAAGTTTCATGGAGCAGGACGAAATAAGATGATGAAGTGAGGAGGTCGAAAGAGTGTTGGTAGAAGGGGCCATTGCAATTTGATATTGTGGTTGTTTTGGTTTTGATATAATACGTTAAAGAGAGGAAAAGTTTTAAAGCTCTGATACCATGTAGAAATCTCACGTAAAGTATGGAGAAATCAAGGATTGTATTAATGAAAAAAATGTTGAGTTACAAGCTCCTTATATAGAAGAAGAGTCATATTCTAGCTATACTAGGAATCCTACTACAACAAAAATATATTATTTACATGAGTAGTCTTATACTATAACTCAAAATACCTTATCCTAGTTGACTACACGAATCAGTAGTTTAGTTGTACATAATTTAAGATTTAGTAGTCTAGTCCTAGTGTGACTCTAATTCTAACTCGTCAGCTTGCTTCGATGGACTTGTTCCTTCGACATGTTCCATCAGTCTTCAGGCTTCCTTCAACATAGTGAACTTTAATTTTTGTAGGATTTTCGAACTTTAGGTTGTGAACTTTAGAAATATTGAATTATTTTAGGATTTTAGAACTTTAGGTTGTGAACTTTAGAAATCTTGAATTATTGTAGGATTTTAGAACTTTAAATTGTGAACTTTAGAAATCTTGAATTATTGTAGGATTTTAGAACTTTAAGTTCTTAACTTTAAAAATCTTGATTTGTAAAATTTATGAACTAATTATTAGGTTGAACTTTAGAAATCTTGATAAAATTTAATCATGTAATCCTTATGAATTATTTAATTAATTTGAACTTAATTTGAATTTTGAATTACTTGAAATCTTATTGACCTTGGTATATATTTGAATTTAATTAGAACTTTGAACTTAATTTATAATAACTTGAACTTCATTAAGAATATGAACTTAAAATCTTGTTGAGCTTAATTGGAACATAATAATTGAACTTAATTAGAACTTTGAACTTAATTTGATCTTTGAAGTACTTAAAATCCTATTGACCTTAATATATTTGAACTTAATTAGAACTTTGAACTTAATTTATAATAACTTGAACTTAATTAAGAATATAATTAATTATTTAAAATCTTAAACTTAATTGTTGTTTATGAATTAGTTAAGCTTGAACTTTGTAGATCTTGAAATGTAGTATTTATGAACTAATTTTTGAATTTTGAAAGACTTTATAAATCTTTAAATTGGGATTTATGTATTTTTGAAGGTTTAATTAAGCTTGCTAGTTTATATTTTGTGTAGCATTTTAATTATGTGTTTTTGCTTGAATTGGCTAATTGGATATTGAATTTAATTTAATTTGCAGGTATGCAGCAGAAATAGTAGTTTTTGTTGTAAAAAAAAGTGCAGAAAAGGTGATGGACAAGGTCCTTTAATCCATCGCTTTCCTGGGTTTTATCTTTTGAAAAATCCAGAAAAGCAATAGACAGGATCCTTTAGTCCATCGCTTTTCTGGATTTTTCAAAATTTCATTTTCAGAAAAGCGACGAACAGCGTCTCATTGTCTGTCTCGTTTCAAGATTCTAAAAAAAATTAAAAATTAAGAAAAGCGACGGACTACGTCTCTTTTTGTAAATTAAAAAAAATTAAAATTAAAAAAGCGACGGACGGTGTCACATTATTTTTAAAAAATAAATAAGTGATGCAGTCTGTCGATTTTGGAAAAGCGGTGAGATTGACTGCGTCGCTTTTGGCAAAAAAAGTGACACTCCGTCGCCTTTTGGCAGTTTTTTAGTAGTTTAATGAAACTCGATGATTAATCTATATTGTGGAGGGTCAAAATTGGGTGTCAACAGAGGGCTTGGGTGAGTCATCGAAAACCAAAAATGTCACTTGATCATTGGCTTCCTCAGCAAAGATGCCGAAACCACTCCTTAACTAGCAGAGCTTCAAGCTCTGAGACAGGCCTCATTATGGCAAATGCCAACAATCTGACTCCCTTAGATATCAATCTATATTCCAAGGAAGTCATTATTATATTTTTCAATGGAAACCATTAATCTTGGGCATATTTACATGCTCAATAACTATGATTTGCCCGCATGTGCCTTATGTTTTAAGAGTATTCTTTATGCTATTTTCTATGTTTGGATTGATATTGCAATGATTACACACTAAGACATATGATAATACATGAGTTCGGGAAACATAGCACATGGTAAATGGAACAAAGAAGGAAACTGTCGAGGCAACATAAAGGAACATGTAAAGGATAGCATCAAGGAAAACTGAACTAAGCCATAGTAGTGGCGTGCCGCGCCAGCCCCAAAACAACTGAAGTACCTAGTTTGGCGCACCGCAAGCATGCCATGCCAGGGGCAAAACTACAAACCCGCAGTATTGTCGAATTGCAATCGCGCCACGCTAGGAGGTAAACTATTGATTCCTCGGTGTTGGCACACCGCGCCATGGCCACCCCTACAGAAAATTCCTGATTTTAGGATTCTGAATTCCACATGGAAAAGGGATTAGTTTCCCAAACCCTATAAATAGAACCTTAGACCTCTTTTATAGGGTTACTTCTTCTTTTTCAAGTGCAAGAGCATGGGACGTAAATTCATCTTAGGTTTATAATCTTCTACTATTTCTACATTGTTGAATTAAATGAAAACAATCTTGTTTATATTTTTTTTTAATATCAGTCACTAAAAACCCTTGTTCATGGGATATGGCTATGAATGATTGTTCAACATTGATTTTATTGGATGAAGTTGGTTAGTATATAAATTATTATTGTGTTCTTGAATTAGTATTTTAATGCTTGCCACCATTAGAATAAACATATTGTCTTATCTTGAACTCGAGAGAGGAATAGAACGATAGAATGTGGAATACAAGAAGCAATGATCTTTTCTTGAACAAAACTAGAATTGATTTGTATCTAGGATAGAGATATACCTAGAACTGTCGTCTATTCCGGCTCAACGATGTAGTTAGACATTCAACTAGAGTAGGTCATTTGAGGTCGGACGATCATGACCATAAAGTCAACCCTATAAATGAGAAATTTGATAACCATCTGAAATACATAAAATATATACAACCCATGAATTCTTAATTATGTTGCATCCCAAGATTATTCCAATCATTGTTTACACACCAAAATTGAAGTCAATCATTGTTAATTATTGTTGATTCTTAAATACTTTCAATTGTAGTTATAAATATAAAAATCAAATATTTGAGATACACTTGCATTAAATTGTGGGTTTAGTTGAATGTGATATAGACTAATTGTAAGTCAATTGGGTTCGATAATTCATCTTAGTTAGAGCCACTATATTACTTCCATGACCGCATACACTTGCATCTGCATTTGAAAGCAACAAGTATTTGACGTCGTTGTCAGGGATTTTAGAATTAGTCTATATTTAATTCTTCTACATCTAGATATTTCGTGTTCAAGTGTTAATAATCTAATCTTAGTTGTTCGTTTTAACAGATCACTCAGAATATTACACTGGAGCGAAGATGGGAACTTGCACTACTAAAAAATGGTCAAAAAAAGACGGGCAAAAGCGAAGGGCTGCGTCGCTTTTTTGGTCAAAATTAACGGACTGCGTCGCTAAAAGAGCGACGGATTAGAATAGATCTCTATGACATAGCTCTATTGCACGATTAAGAGTATGAAAGAAAGGAAACTTTTCTTAAATGTCTGTAGTCCCTTGTTTATAGAAGTGGGGCCCTCACAACCATAAACAAGACCCTACTTGACACGGCTTCATAGACACCCTAGGACTTTGAACTCTAGCTCTGATACCAAGTTTGTCACGGCCCGAGCCTACACCCTGGGCGGGTCTGGCACTCGAAGACCATTGCTGGCCTCAAGCGAACCCTCGGTCTGGCTTACTAACTCAGCAGAAGACTATATGCATATTTATAAAGATCAATAGCACACTACTCAACTTAACTAATGAAATAACTTAGAATGTTTAATAGTCAACATTCAACTTGGCCA
>JAJOOH010010049.1:0-21237 GCA_029582605.1 Solanum gracilifrons | reverse complement strand
AACGGAGAAATAACATGTTCTTTGCTGTTTTAACTCAACAGGTTATATTTAGTGAGGATTTCACTAAATCCATTGCTAGAATCAAGGATGCTGAGATAAGTAAAGAAGTGATGACTCTATTGGAGAAGCTTTCGAGTGGTTGGCGTAACTCAGAAAAGAACAGCATGTTCAACAACAAGAGCGGGAATTCTTCTGTACTGTTGGAGGTCTACAATGTAAAGCACCTAAAGTTGATCTGGACAATCGATATTCAGAAACAGAACTCGAGATATCTTCAAGTGCTAAAGATATGGGACATTTTACCGGGATATTATATACCAAAGTTGGCAAAGGATCTTGACATCCATTTTGGTCAATATACAGTTGATATGATGAATCGTTGCAAATACAAACGTGTGGAACGGTACATAATGATTCTCCTTTTTTCCCTCGATTTAGCTTTTATACACTGACAGAGTAAAAGAATTTCGGTTACCTAATAATTGTGTTAGTATATATATACTCCATGAACATGTCTAGTCGTCTCAACGTGTTAAGTTGTTGTCTTTACGACTAACTTCACCAGTGTTCATTTTCTGCAGAAACATTGTATTTCCAATGACTTGGCTAATTGATAGAAATGTTATCTCAACAAGAAGAAGCTCAGCTAATAGAGACCAAGACGACAACTTGGCATGTCAATTGGAAGCAATGAATTTGAGGGATAAACCAGGATCTTCAAGACAGTAACAGTGACACTAAATATAATGTCATATCTACTACTTCCTAACGTTTCAATTTAACTGTCTTAGTTTGACTAGCTACGACATTTGTTAACGTTAAATTCTGTGTCTTCATCATGTTAATTAACTATGTAGCTTGGATAGTTGGATCCATATATATATATATATATATATAATACAACTCTAAGATCTTAATATTCAATTTTTCCTTCATTGTGATCGATCTTCATGCTGTCCTATATTCGAGTACGACAATGTATCTATAGATTTATAAATTAGATCATGCTTACTCGAATTGTAATGCGTATATATTCCATCAATGGTTTTAAGTTATATACACAGATAATAAGTAACATGTTATAATAGCATATTTGTTACAATTTGTTATAGGTGTTACTATCAATGCTATTACATTAAAGTTATTTGCAATTACCTTTCAAGTATTTTTTTATTGTGTAAATACTTTTATACTATCCGTGCATATAACTTAACCTCATCGTCAATATAAACATGACTCAACAAAATGGTATTAAGATCCAGAATAAGCACATTTTGTGCCTCAACATAGTCTGATTCTACGGCTCAATAATTTTTACTCAAATTCTCTATTTGTGTTTAAATATTCATTTAATATTGTATAGATAATTTATCAAAAAACAAATAAGGTATGTTTAATAAAATCCCGAACCATAGACTCAAAATCCTAGCTCCACCGTTGAGTCGATTTACTACAAACCAACTGAATCTTGTAGACATCAAAGTGGACATGCCGGAGTGGTTATCGGGCATGACTAGAAATCATGTGGGCTTTGCCCGCGCAGGTTCGAATCCTGCCGTCCACGCTTTTTTTTCATTCCCTTTTTCCGAACAAATGATTTGTTGTTAGACGATTTAACTCATTCATTTACTAACTCGGCTCATTTAAACTTGTTTATATTCAGCCTAATCGATTCATTTGACAACCTTATGTTTTTAAAATCCTTATAGTATCCTAACATCAGTTATATGTATCTAAAGTTTAACTCTAAACTTTTTACATAATATCTCAACTTCAATCATATATATATATATATAAAGTTACTTGACAATCTTAGTCAAATGCGTTGAAGTGAAGTGTCTATTTTACAATCTCCATTTAAGCCTTATATATTTGTGTATTTATAAATCATCACATTAACTATTAGATGAGAAGTCTGAAGTTAAATATTTAAAACGAAAAATAGTAGAACTACATATTATTCATCGCCCGAGTAAATAACTCAAGCCTTATTACACACGTGTACAATTATACAAATACTTAAAGATTTTATTTTTTTATCATAATACATTTTGATAATAATAATGGCTTAATTATATTAATCCTTAATTCCAGTACAAATTAATGATCCATCAGTTTTAAACAATTTACAACCTTCATCTGCTGTGCAACAATTGACACAAACTTGACTAATTTGTTCATCTCCAGAAGAAGGACAAGTCATGTAGGCCACTTCATCATCACAGTATTGGAGACATGACTTGGCATTTGTATATTCCACTTGAATTCCCAACAAAAATATACCTATAAAAAAAAGATATAAGATACATATTTAGTTTGAAAGCTTGATACGTGCAACAAATCAAAATTAGGAACATCAAGATTAGCTCATGAAAATATATATGACTGGCGTGATCCGCTAGCTTATCCCATTTTGATTAAACATGTAGATTAAATTGACTCGTGAGAATTGAGAAATTCTGTTAAAGTATCTTTAAAAAACTTGTTTAGTGGTTGGACGGATTAAAAATTATCCGTTTGTTTAGCTCATTATGATTTAGTCTATCTCAGCTCAAATAAAGATCTATTTAATAACTCAGCCCATTTGACTTTTCAAAGCTCAACACAACCTATATATTGATCTGCCCATTTATTAACTCAACTCATTTTGATCCAACAAATTTGTTCATAAAAAAGTTTTGTTGATTTGACCAAACATAACTCAAATTATACTATGAAAAATTTCATCAAAATATTCTTAAAAGTTTTTTTTAAATAAAAAATTGATGTGTTATAAACCACCATATTAATAATAAAAAACTAATAGGTTCTAAATAAATTATTAAAATATATAAAAAGAAATTGAAACTTGATCAGTGTTTGGATTGGTCATTGACCCGTTATTTAACCCATATGAGCTTATGTAACTTTTTACTCGGTCATTAACCCGTCCACTTATTAACTCGTTCCCCTTTTATAACTCTTCAAATTCAATTTAACCTGACCATTTGATACCTACATATATAATATTACATCTTTGGCTTAAAGCTGGTTATGAAGCAAAATATATACTTCTTCCATTCCATATTAATTTAATTTTTGAGGCATTTTCCATTTTTTAAATTAACTTAATTGTTCAGTTTTCAAGAATACTTTTAGAGTGTTCTCCAATTTTACCCTTCATTAGTTAGTATTGGAATTAGTGATTAATTAATAGTTAATTATTTTAATCATAAATTTGACAATAATTAATAAGGGTAAAAATGGAAAACTAGATTCAATTTATATCTTAATCTACTTTTTTTAAAGGGTGAAAACACCTCAAAAATTAAATTAATATGGAATGGAGAGAGTATTAAAGAAGCCTTACCAGACAATAGAAGGAGAGAAAGGATACCAACTTTGTAAAAGGTCATTGTATGTTTTGTTTTTTTTGGAATTTGCTGCTTAATTTGAGGATATTATCCTCTCTTAATATTAGCTATTTATAGAGCAAAATAAAGATACTAAAATACAACTAGGAAATACACCAAATTTGGATTAACTTACACAGTTGTCAAAGTGGACCAATTGTGAATTAATCAAAGCTAACTCAATGTAGCCTTCACATTGGATTGCATGACTTTGAATTTTTGGTATACAATCAATCTCCCATAATGTCATTTGTTCAGATATTCTTTTAATTATTATAATAAATACTTCTTTCATTCCTTTTATATGTCATCTTTAATTTTACTTTGCACTTGCATTAAGAAATGATGTAACTATATTCTTCTACTCTTTTTTTTTTTTTTCGAAACTCAAGCTTTCAATTAATGAATATGAATTAATTTATTTTGATTAATTAATTTAACCAATGACATTAATCATTTACTTAGCTTTTCTAAGTTGGTCAAATGTACATTTTCAAGGCTAATAACTCATAAGGGTAAAAAAAGGAACAATATGGTAATTTATGCATTGATTTTATGAAATGACAAGTATTATGGACCAACTATTTATAGAAAGGGATGACATATAAAAAGAGACGGAGGGAGTATATTATTATAGAGAATATATAATATAATGCAATATGAAAAATCTGTTATAAAGAAAACTTAATTGTTAGAGTAAAATGTTACTTTGTCTTAATTTATATGGCACAATTGAAATTTTAAGAATAAATCAAGTTTTTCTTTGATAATTTTTTTTTCATGTCTTTTAGATAATTTAACTTGTTAACTATATAATTTATAGTACTTTTTTATTTTTTAAAAAGTAACTTCAAATTTTTATTTCCAAATTCATGAACAAAATTAGAGAGAATGATCATTATAAAAAAGTTTGAATGCACTTTTATTTAACAAAAAGACTTATGTTTATCCCACACGTAAGTGTTTGAATTTTTGGAATGATACCTTACTTTCGTAAATTTTTACTCAAGCCATTAGATTAATATTTAATACAACAAAAAGTGAACAAAACTTTGACAAATCATAGTTTGCACAAGTTCATCTTCAACTAATTAAAATAATAAAAGAGATGACAAGAGAACAAAAACTTATCATGTACACATTGAACAACTTAATTTAGATCTGTATTTGTTAATTATTAATCCCTCCATTTTTATTTATGTGTCATTATTTTAGATTTCACTTGTCTTAAAAAATTAAATAAATTTATCATTGTATCTTTATATAGTGATCTCTTGAAGTCAAATTTTTTATAGATGAGTTACTAAATAAATTGAGTTACTATTATGTTTTAATATTGTATTTGATGTCAAAGCTAAAACTACTAGAATTTTGATATTACCACATAATTCACATCTCAATTAAAAGTGAAGGACAAACTAGCCGTCTTGAAATATCACAAGTATTGAAGGACAACATTTTAACTATGTAGAAAATCTCTTTTTTTTTTTTTTTTTAATAAAAGAAAACTTTAATTTGCACTGATTCAGTTCGATTTTGAAGTTTATCAATTTGGCTTATTGGTTATCGATTTGTAGACATGCTAAACCGTTATATAATCATTAAGATATTGATTTATCAGTTATTGATTGTTATCGGTTATTGAAATCATTTAGAAATAAGGTGACAAATTAAATGAATCATGCACATGAACCAAACTTTTTAACAGATGACATAAAATAAACTTTTCCTTTTAACAAATGACATAAATAAGTCTTTTCTCAAAATTCGATAACATATTTGAGAATTTTTCTTTGTGACTGAATCACAATTTACCACCCGTAAAAAATGATAACATGAATGCTGTTTTTCCCAAACGAAAATAAAACCGCCAAATTTTTAACGGAGGACATAAGATTGACTAATTGAGTATATATTTAGCAGTTTCCCTCACTTGTACTCTCTCCCAATGGTTCGTGTTCTTCCCAATGCCAAGAGAAGTACGATCAGATGTTGAAAGCTCAAACTCAAAACTTGGACAACAACAATGTCATGATGAATGCTTTTAAGGCATATATAATAATGAAAGAAGGAACAATACCTGAACAGCTTGCTGAGATCTTTGTTTCATTGAACTTATAGATCTCCTTTTTTTGGCCAAAATGTAGAGAGTTTTAGAAAACGATGCAGCAAGTGGATCCATGGACGTATAAGATAATCGGGTGACAGTAATTCTATTAAGTACGGTAGTTGATTGAACAAATGTAGCAGATCCTCTATGATTAATGGTTAAGAGATTTGAAGCGGATGTGGATGATGATAGTTTTTGAGATTAATGATAATATTGTTGCTTGTGATTTAATGATTTGAGTAGATGTGTCCAACCTAAGTTTTGAGAGTAATGATAATACTTGTTTTATGTTAATGTCTTTGTGTTTAATACTATATTGATGTTACTTGATTTTAGTGTCTTAGTACATACATGATGATAGTTCAGATAAGAAAAAGAAACAATTGATAGTACGTAGAGGTGCGAAATTTACGAAAAAATGATAGTTTAACTCTATTATTTAGCGTGTGTTGAGAAGTCGCATGGGAAACCACTTCTTTACTGATCTCGACATCCTTAAGTCTGGCTATGGATATCGACTAATTCTCACAGAACAAAACCTGTTAGGTTTTAAACATGTCATGTGGAAAGTTAGAGTTAAAGAGTCAAAGACAAACAAATTGAAGTAACATACCTTCCACTTGGCTGTTTTGAATAGAGGGGAGTCTGTTCTGAGTAATGTATCTATCTGTCCAAGCTCAACGGTAGCACTCAAAACTGGTTGAGCCAATTTCATGTCATCAATAGCATCAAAGTAACAATCACGAGCCTTGGTGTCAATGACTATATTCTTCCAAATAGAACCACTGTTAACCAAAGTTGCAGCATTTCCCAATATCCAAAGACAGTATCTGCATAAGAAACAATTAACAATGTGTCCTGAAATCAGTACCTTGCTCGAGTCAGTGCTACATTTGCTCTCTGAATATTAGAAAGAAAACCAACCGATCCACTCCCTTTACAACGAACAGTGGATCATATAATTATCACATCCTCTTCACCACCTTGAAAACCATCAAAAGAACGTACATTCACTGAGAAATCACTCTTAACATCCGTGCTATATCTCTTGCCAACAGTTTGTTCAATAGCAAAAACTTGAGCTTTGTAAGGAGATATACAACCAACACGGACTTTGTGATTTGAAGAGACAGATTATGTATTTCAAATTATAATAAGAGGCTTGAAACACAAACCTGTTGAGCATATTAAATTCATGGAAGATAAAGAGTATTAATTACCTCTCTGAATGTTTGCAACTATCTCAGCTACAACGAGAACTTCTGCCATATTTCTCATGCTGTGCTCGTCATCAAGTACCTCTTTTCCGCTACTCACATTAATGAATGAATACGACTTACGAGCCAAAAATATCTCCTTTAAGAAATCTCTTCTCATATATATATAGCTGCTGTCACATTAGGACCATCCATAATTTTCTTCTGATTGAACTCGTTGTTCGGGAACAAACATATTTTTGGATGCATCCTATATTGAACATTAAGAAGTTGCTTCTTGTGTCCTAATATTACCAGCCTCTCGAATAAGCTCCTCCCGAACTCAGTACTAATTGTAAATTATGAAAGAGCAGCAATGTAATGAAAGAACATTCAGTACTAAGATTATTTGAAAACCTTGCTCTGAACCATAGCAGGCAATTGTTTC
The DNA here is from genome assembly GCA_029582605.1 of Solanum gracilifrons. NCBI lineage: Eukaryota > Viridiplantae > Streptophyta > Magnoliopsida > Solanales > Solanaceae > Solanum > Solanum gracilifrons. The sequence continues at coordinate 14,091 of JAJOOH010010049.1, read as the reverse complement.
TCATCTCCGATGAGTATAGCATGGCGGAGACCAAGGAGTTGTAACGGAATAGTGGATTCACACTCTTTCAGCTGAGCAGCTTCATCAATTACCCTTCTCTGCAATTTTGATGAGCTAAAAGCAGTGCAGAAAATCAAGCAAGCACCTTTTAGATAAAAGCTTCGAATTTGATAGTCGTAAATGAGTTTGGGAAGACAGATACTCCCATTGAGAAACTCCAATACTTTAAGGCATCCTTTTTTAATTGCATACAGATAAGCAAAACGCCTCGCCTTATTACTTGCCAAAATACCAAGCAAAACTTCTTTGAACTCTTTGCATGTAACCACAGATCCAAACAATGTTTCAAGAGTTTGAAGCATCTTAAGAAGCCTTGTCATTTCCTTAGCTACTTCTAGTGGAAGGAAAGATGTAGGCAGGTGTGTGTACAAGCACGTCAGGCAATACGTCAAGTGATTCTCTTGATAACAAACTCCTCAAATGTCCAAACACTGGTTTCTGTTTTCACCCTTTTCATTCATGTCTTGTTTCTGAAATGAAATAGGCTTCGAAGACTGAATGTGTATCCGATATGAATCTTCACCTTCTATGTCATTGATTATTCCAATCAGATAAGATATCTTTGGTCTGTTCAAATCATCAATTCTTCTTGGTAACACATCTATTTTGTTCAATTTTCTTCCCCTCCGTAGCTCTATTTACCAAAATATCATAATATAAACTTTTAGGAGGTTTAAAATATTTTGATTCTCTAACATCAAGAACCTCGAGTGCAGGGGCTCGTGAAACTGTGGTGATGTTTGAGAGGAAATCAGCATGTGTTTCTTCAAAAAGTGGAGTGATGAATGACTTCATGTAATGATCAATCGATAAGAACGTCTTAGGAATCTCCATAACCTTATACATTTTGGAAAAAAAAGATTAATAACTTGACAAATCACAAACGAACTAGAGAAGACGAGTGAGAAATAGAGAAAGATAGAACTGCTTTCGATTTCATCAATACAAACTTGATGCCTTCCATTGTACAAGACTTTATGCATACTTGACTCTTAGTCAGTGTAGTTATATAAGTGATCTGATTGTATAAATATTTTTCAACGATCATTAAACGTTAACTTAAAGCACTATTCATAAAATACTTCCAAGAAGAAGAAATATTCAAACCTTGTCTTTGTATAGATCTTTGTTCAACACATCCCCTAAAGACCAAGAAAACACAAAATCTATCAACCCTGGGGGGCTTTTTTTCTCTGCATTATTTCTTGTAGTAGTTGTCAATGCCATTTTCCCTAGTACTCATCAAAACAAACAAAACTATCAAAAAATAAAAATTAGGAACTTCATACAAATAGTCGGACAGATTTACTATTTACTTTTTCTATCTGGTATACATAGACTATACACTATCATACGCATACTATAAAGGTAATAAATGAACTACACATATATTATACATCTTCCCTTGTAGTCATTAAAACAAACAAAAGAACAATTTTCTTATGGATCTTCACACAAATAGCCAGATAGATTTATTGTGTTTACATACACATATTATACATGAATTATACATGTATGACCATTTTCCCTAGGAGTCATCAAAACAAACAAAAGATCAATTTTCTTAGGAATCTTCACACAAATAGTCGGACTGATTTAGTGTCTACTTTTTTTCTAGTTGATATACATAAATTATACACTATCATACACATATTATACTGGATTATACAAGTATGACCATTTTCCCTAGTAGTCATCAAAACTAGCAAATGATCAATTTTCTTAGAAATCTTCACACAAATAGTCGGACTGATTTGATGTCTAATTTTTTTATAGTCGATATACGGAAATTATACACTATCATACACATATTATACTGGATTATACAAGTATGATCATTTTCCCTAATAGTCATCAAAACAAACAAAAGATCAATTTTTTCTTAGGAATCTTCGAACAAATAGCCGGACTGTTTATTATCTACTTTTTTTCTAGTTGATATACATAGATTATACACTATCATACACAAATTATACTGGATTATACATCTTCTAGTAGTCATCAAAACAAAACATTATTTTTTTACACATGCAAGAACAAATAAAAGGGAAAAATTACTGTAAATAATTAATTACTTTTTTCTTCTTCTGAGATTATGAGTTTTTTTTTCTTTGTGTTGGATTGAGGAGTTAAAGAGTAGTATATGGCTACTAGCTAAGTAAATTTCCAAAGTAAATTAATTCATGGGTTGAAATAGAAAGGGAAAATTACTCGGTAAAGCAAAGTTATACTACTTAATTACTCATCATAGCTATAGTTTGCTGTAATTATCACTCGCAACTAACATTATACATTAATTACATGGGCTGACCACATTTGTATATGGATAATTCGCCAGAATATACAAATACATATGTATAATATACAATTATCTAACCGATATACATATACAATTCACCTCTCTCCCACTCTCTCCCACTCTCTGCCCTCTCTCGCTCGCCTCTCTCCTCTCTCCCCCAATCTTGCTGCCATATATACAAATGCATATGTATAATATACAATTATTTAACCAATATACATATACAATTCACATCTCTCCCACTCTCTGCCCTCTCTCGCTCACCTCTCTCCTCTCTCTCCCAATCTCACTCGCCTCTCTCCTCCCTCTCCCAATCTCGCTTGCCATATATGCAAATACATTTGTATAACATACAATTATCTAACCGATATACATATACAATTCACCTCTCTCCAACTCTTCACCCTCTCTCGCTCGCCTCTCTCCTTTCTCTCCCAGTCTCGCTCGCCTCTCTCCTCCCTATAACACGTAGCTACGAATTGTAATTATCAAACTATAGTTATGGAGAGTAATTAGGCTATTTTTGAGTGGCTATATGTGAAAATTTCTCAAATAGAAATTGGGTTAGGTCTTCCCCCCCAACCCCCCAAATTTACTTTAGGCCCAAATGGGTTGTGTTGACACCCAATTTTGGCTCTCCACATTTATTTGACTAAAGTTTTAATAATAACAATAATAAGGCTTAAGTCATCTACGGCCATTTAAAGTTGTCCACATATTTCACTTGGACACCTTAACTTGGGCTTGTACCTATTGAACACCTTATTTATTCAAAAATCATTTCTATTAGACACAAAATGCTGACATGGCAAAAAAAGTGTGTTCCACACTCCTTGAACGCGTATAGCAATTAAAAATCTTTTTTTAATATATTTTTCAACTTATTTTTAAAAAAAGTTATAAAAAATAAAATGGAAAATCCTTGTCTTCTTCTTCACTTCTTCACTACACCACCCTCTAAACGTCTGCCTCTCTTTCTCTAACCCTTTTTTATTCTTCTTTTGCATTTTTTTTAAAGTTCCATTTTTTTGATAAAATTAATATAAATTGATTATTTTTTCAGCAGAAGTCGTTATTCTTTATTAGATAATTATGGTAGTAAGTGATTATAAATCCAAAATGGTGAAAAGCTTTGAAATGACAGCAGATTTTGACGAAGAAGAAGAGGGGGGGAGGGTAGGGGCGGGCGTGGGTTGATTGGAAATAATTTGTTGTTTTTTAAATTCTTTTTTTATCTAATTGCCTCGTGTCATCATTTTATTGGTCTATCTGCTATGTATTTGTGTTTGAGATACACACACTTCTACCTTTCGCCGGATTTTCATTTTGTGTTTAATAGATATAAATTTGTTAAGTTTAAAGTGTTCAATAGGTACTGACCTAAGTTAAGGTGTCTGACTGAAATATGCAGACAACTTTAAGAGATCGTATATGACTTAAGTCTAATAATAATAATAGAATATATATATGTTATGAAATTTTTGTAGGAATACCAAAAAGATTTTTAATTATTTATTTTATTTGGTAAATTTATTTCATAAGTATTATTTTTTTATAAAAAATTAAATATATTATATGAATATTACTACTTACTTTCTCATTTTTCAAATTTCACGTCAAATAAATATTATTTTTAAGGGTTAACTCGATTTTTCTAATTAAATATAATTTCTATTATAGTGATAAATATTTTTAGACATTTTTTCAAAATTAGGAAAACTTAATTAATTAATGAGTTGCTAATTTATATTAATTTTATTTTTAGAATCACAAATTTTAACAAACAAGCTAGTCTTGCAAAATGATTATTTTTAATTTGAAGAAAAGCGAGAGGTCGCATCAATCTGGCAAATCCGGAAAAAGCTGCAGCAAGCGGCGCCGATGGCCGACCCACGTGATCCCCCATCCCCTCAGTCAGAGAAATGACTCTATACCGCCGGAAAAACACTCCCTCAATCACTCATCCTCTCGAATCAACCTGATTCTTGAAAGATTTCCTGCCATCTTCATTATTTTTTTTCTGCTCTTCCTCAGACTTGGCTTCCCTAGAATTCAAAATTTGAATTCTTGAAGCCAAGTGGAAGTTTGAATTCGGCTATAAAATCAGACCTCTGGTTCTCTTCCAAAGATCATCTAGAAAACAGGGAGAAAAACAAGCAAGAAAATCTAAGAATCGATTAAAAAAAAAAGATCCAACAACAATCCAGTGAGTCTGTTTTAGTGTTGAATTCGAGTTGGAGAAAGTTCTAAGTTGAATCTTGACGTTGAAACTCTTGTTTGCTGCTCTCGAAAAGGTACAGTGCCTCGCCCTTATTTTGTTCAAACTCTAGTTGATCGTTTTTGGTTGATTTTTGCTAATTTCAATTAAGGTTCTTAATCTGCTTATTCAGATTTTGCCTTTTACTTGACTACAGTTAAGTTTCTGTTTAACAATAATATACATCTCCCTTATTCTTTATTCAATTTGAATACGATTTAGGATATGTATATATGAATCACTGAAAATGTTAACCTCGTTCGAGTTTCTCGACTGCAATGTAGTCTAATCTAGTTCTGAAAAGTCATGGTTTAATTTCCGATTATGAACGTTTCTTCCTTTCTTTGTAGTTATTGTTGGTTCAAAGACTGTTGTTTGTCGTTTTAAACTTTAAAATCTTATCCTCTTAGTTGTTCTGAATTCGTAGTCACTTGGTTTAACATTCTCATCGTTTATACTTTTGTGTTACCATGATCTCCTATTCTAAAACATGTTTCCTTGAGCATTTGGATGATTTGTTTGGCCATTTGTGTTTTTTTCAAAATTTTGTGAGTTTGATTTGTCTGGTTTAAAATGCACATACTGTTTGGTGTCCTTTTTTGTTTTTGTTTTTGATGCTTCTCTCACTTGGTGTAACTCATGAGAACTCTTATTTCATATGAGTATAGAATTGCACTTTAGTTAATCTTTTCATGTCTCTATAAAAGGCTCGCGAACTAGGAAGTGGCGGAGCCAGAAATTTTAATAAGGGGTTCAAAATATGAGAAGTATACACACAAACTAGTGGAAGGGGGTTCGACATCTATTATACATACCTAAAAAATAATTTTAACCATGTATAAATAGTAATATTTTTCGCCAAGGGGTTCAGATATATGCTACCTCCTCCCCTGGAAGTAGGTCCTGCCGCTCCTAGATATAAGCAGGGCAGTAACACTACAAGTTTTTTAAAAAATATTTTAGCACCTACTAGGACGTGCTTATTGATTAAATCTTTACGCTTGAGGTTGATCAACGCCTATTCTGGATATCTATACCGAAGCAGTCCCTGATTGTATAAGTTACATGAAGTGTGAAAATTATTTTAAGCATGGCCAGCTGCCAATTGCGGAATCATTGAAATATTTGTACATCTTCTTGGTTATCCGACTGTTTTCTTTTGGTATGGGCACCTTAATGTTGGCAACCTTTAGTTTAACATGAAAGGGACTCCCAAAGGCATAAAATACTGTGAATGCTTGCTGTCGAGTTGTTCTCTTTGATTTCCTGAAAACTTCCTCTGTTTTTTTTAATGAAATTTTGATAAGTTTCTCTCTTTGTTCTTACATTTCGACTAAGTGGTTAGAAGAATTCTAGGATAGCTTTGTAATATAAAGGATTGGACGGCTGCATATTTTTTTCCTTTTCCTCTCAAAAGTATTGACACATAACAAAACTGCCTATGTTCACGTAAAACCAAGGACGCTAAATAAGCATTTACTTTATTTTGTTTTGGTTCACAAAATGAACGTAAGAATGTTTGAACGTTCCTAGCTCCTCTCATCTTCTGTTTTATGCATATCTTGGGGTGATTAATTCGATTGAACCTACACCTTGCTCTTTATTGCATATATGTGTGATTACCAAGCTTAAGCATATAGAATAATAAACATGAACCAAAATACACATCCTTGGCATGCACATTTTTTATATGCAGGTAGGAAGACACCGTTTTATCCATAAAGTTGGAAAAAAAAATCTATCTTGATCACATAATAGCATTCTGTTGGTTGTTTGAATTATTTTTGAAGTCTAAAAGTGCATTACTTACTGGGAGATTTGCACACAGCCAGATTTTTCTTTATTTGAATCTTCCCTTTTTCTATGATCCTAAATAACGAGATATCTCGGGATCTTATAGTACTATGAATCGGTAAGGAATAGCTATTACTTTTATCATCAAGTCATTTATGTGTTAATAAGGAATAAGCTTTTGGATGATTGTGTGGCGTATATTTGAGTTTCTTTAATTAAGAATATACCTATAAGAATTTGAAATGTTTAAGTATGCTGCTGCACGCTACAGTTGGTACATAATTGTTGTTTTACCTGGTGAATTAAATGGATTAAGTCTATTGTAGCTTTACTTAATAACTGTGTAGAGGTATCCATAGTATCCTCACTTTACTTCTTAGAAACTAGGCGTAAATACCAATTGTGTCTTCCTCAGAAACTATATGTGATATGATTGTTGTGCATGAGTATTGGCTCCTATGCTACAGTAAATAGTTAGGATCCCTTCATAGCTTGAACTTTAAGACCTCGTTTGGTGTGATGGATAAAGAAAGTTTTGCTTAGGACGACGCTTTCTAATGAAGTGTTCATTTATTACTTAACATATCTTTGGTCACAAGGGCGGACCCACGTATTGAAGTTTGGGTGCTTGTGCACCCATTGACCCTGACAAAAACTTTGTATCGAAAATACTGAAAAATCATTATAGTAAATTTGTTAGCACCCATTGAACAAAACGCTTCACGGGTTCTTTGGTTCTGTAGTGGCATTCAAAATCGCTGTTACTGCTCCAGCGAGGGTTCAAGTTCTGGTAACACCCTATTTTTTTACCTTGAAAAAGGCAAACGACAACTTCATAGTTTTTACCTTTTTTTACTCTTCTTTTTATATACATTTTCACGGTTGTTTTCAAATTTTTTTTATTTTTTGAACTTTATTTACTAACTAAACTATAGGAATATTTGCAAATAAAAAGTTATAAACAGATTGAAAAAAGAGATTAAATTGGACTGATTTGACTAAACGGATTACCTATATCTGTGCTATTTTTTATACCCATGGGTATGACTTACCTAACAGAAAGTATGTCATGACCTAACTACTCTTCCATTATATGTTATGCATGTTGTTTTATTAAAAAATATATTATTTTAGATTAATTTTAGAAGTCGCCACTTAAATTTTAAGAAAAATAAAAAAAACTATTTTTTCAAAAGATTAAAACAAAAATCTAATGAAAATATTCATAAGAGTTCATGGTTCGTATTTGCATTTTGGGAAGGATTTGAAAGCACTCGAAATGCCCGCTAATATGCGAATATTCAACAATTAATTATTTGGCTTAAATAATTCAACTTAACTTGAATTGCAAAATTAAACTATTTTATAGTTAAAACCATTTTAAAAGGGGAAAAGGGGAAGTATTGGGATATTATCCAAGTTAAACACTTCGATAGATTATGCTTCAAAATTATAGGAAGTGAGTATTTAATTAGTTAACTTTTAGAAGATTAGTTCAAAATGACTATTGTCGGAAAATTGAATTGTGATAAACTTAAGATTAATAGCAGGTATTGACAAGTAAATAAACAGAATAAAGAAAGAAGGAAAAGAGATTTGGTCCCAAGTTTTATTTTTCTGTCCGCTTGGACCAATACTTGGGTTCCTTTTCGTTTTGAGCCATTGACCCATTTGAGTCACCTGCACCTGTCTTAGTATAATATACGTAAGACATTTTCTTTTGGGCCTTAGGCCCAAAGTAGCAAAATACAACTTGTAAAAGAAGAAGTGGGCCTTTGAAGCCCCCTTTTTCATTTTTTCGTATACACCTAGTGTATAGAAATCTGTATCAGCTCTAATCCCTGTTCGTCAATTTTTGAAGGACTTGTTCTTCGATTTCAATGGCCAGCTGACTCGAGCATTGGACCTCCGTGGCCCAATTAGAAAACTGCAAGGATAGAGTCCATGAGGACTCAAACAGATTTCACATGCATCATAAAGAAGGAAAAGCAAAGGATTAATATGCGACCTAATCAAAAATGAATAATGAAAGGAGTATGCCGAATTATAAAAGAACGCATGTACTAACTTCAAGGAAATTTAACAAGCATAACAGGAGATCGTAGAAATATGCTGGAAATTAGTGAATCTTACAAGAAATGAATAAGGAAAACCATGACTATTTCACACAAGCACATTTAGTATGGCAGCTGAATTGACTCCTAAGAAAAACAAATAACATGATAATCGAATGCACACAAACAGTAGGTACAAGTTATTAACTCCTAAGAAAAACAAATGCTAACTTGACAACTTTTCAATCAAAGAAATGAGAATTCATAAAAAATAAAATAACAACATTAAAACGTACTGACAAGCTGAAAAATTATTAATGCCCACCTATGCATTTAACAGTAAGCAAATTAGGTGAGACCCGCATTCAACATGTGGAGGCCGATAAAATTTAATAACAACACTATCTGATACAATGATCTACGAGATCTTTTACTGCACATTACGAGAAAGTAACTAAGCATGATCCAATCGAAATTAATAGTCTAGCCAAATGAGTTTAGTTGGTGATTAGGCTAGAAAATAAATAGATAATATGAATTAATAGAAATTAATTAATGAGCTTCTTAATCCTAACGATATAAAATAATCAATTAGATTAAAAATACAAACTAATCATTTCAAAATTGTAATTATGATTTATATAAATAATATTGTTCTTATTCAAAATGTAAAATCTTTTGACATGATTTTCATTTATAAAATATACTAGTATATATAAAATTATGTATAAAAAATATTGTTATTATTTAAAATGTAAAATCTTTTGACAAGATTTTCATTTATAAAATATACTAGTATATATAAAAAATATTGTTATTATTTAAAATATTTAAAATATTATGAAAATTGACTAAAATTCTTAAAAGTAGCTTGAAAAATATTTGAACTCTATAAAGTTAATTATTTCAAATTGTTTGGAATTAAAGAAGCTTAAAAATTAATTTATATCAGGGAGGGTCAAAAATTGGGTGTCAACACATGCAAGCCATGACCTAACTACTCTTCCATCATATGTTATGCATGCAAGCCATGACCTAACTACTCTCATGTGCCTATATAAGACTAATAGTTTAGCATTCACTTTTATCAAATTAATTGACATAAAAATGAAAACCTACGCTTTGATATTTTTACTACTTATTAGCATTAATATTCATGTAAATAGCCAATATGATCATATGCAATACGTAGCATTCACTTTTATCAAATTAATTGACATAAAAATGAAAACCTATGCTTTGATATTTTTATTACTTATTAGTATTAATATTCATGTAAATAGCCAATATGATCACATGCAATACGTATTGCAGTGGCCGGCTACATATTGCAGAATCCAAACTTGCAAAAGTGCTCCACTATTCGAATTTACGATACATGGTCTCTGGCCCTCGAAGCCTGATGGAAACACCTTGTATCGGACACCTCCTCCCGGCATGCTAGAGAATGTGTTTATACATCAAGAGGACATGAAAGTATACGCCGTCGTAAGTTTTGTTTTTTTAAGCTCAGAATACAATTTTTTTCTTAATAATTCCCACAAATTACTTAACTTTTTCATGATGATATAATATGATATAGTAGAAAATACTCAATTTTTAAAACATATTTTTCTATTATTTATTACTCATACATACAAGAGGCTAGAGAAGCAAATAACATATATTGGGCCATTAGCACGGGTTTTAATATCTAGTATATTATATAAATGGTGTAAATGATTTTATAATTGTTTTTTATTTTTTTGCAGATGCAAGCTGATCACTCATTGAGGGATAAACTCCGAACTATTTGGCCAAATTTGAAAGTTGGCCGTTCTGATGAGTGGTTATGGATGTACGAGCGGAGGCAACATGGCTATAGTATTGAGAGTGTACTCGACGTAACTGGTTACTTCAATGCAGCAAAAACGATAAATGAGCTGATGATTGATAATCTACTTACCTATTTGAAAGATGAAGAAATAAACCCATCAGAATCATATGAGATAAATAAGATAAGATCGGCTATAACCCGTCTAGTAGTAGATTATACTAATGTACACATCTCATGTTATATAAATGCGACTAATCATCTACTGATTCGAGAGATAAGACTTTGTGTGAAGCGCAGATTCGACGACTTTATTAGTTGCCAAACCACTCAAAATAACGTTTGTGAAGGTCATATTGAAATCTTCCTTCCTGCCTCTTAGTTTTTATATTTTCATATATTCAAAATAAATAATAAAAAAATTATTATTATATGGTGTGTATTATATTTGATCGTCTCTCTTTATTATTTTTCTTTTCATGTTAAATTAATTTTACTGTCCTCAAGGAGCAACCCTCCATTGTTACTGTCCTCAAACTCAAACACTGAACTCCATTTAATTTTGACTTCGATTAATCAAACCTTTCAAACACAATCTCCAAATTACCCTATTTGAACAAGCTACAGATGAATGCTTCATCTTTTGGGTTCTATAGAGCAAAATGCACTTTATAATTGGTGCAAAATTCTTGTTACTTTCTTAGTTGGATAGTAAGGTGATTTTGGTTTTATTTGATTTTCATGTCATGGTTGTAAATTGGAAGGAAGATTGCTCTTTCTTTTTTTAAATTTATACCACGTAGTTTGAATTTCGAGGATCAAATTTATATTGCGTTCGAATAAACAATATTAAGGTTTTTGAAAAATAACTTATATATCTAAGAACTACGTAAAAAATATATTTATAAATGTATAACTAATAATTTAACATTTTTTAAAATATACGAATAAATTTGATCCAATTTTTTTTACTTTTAACTCTCGAAATTTGTACTAAATTATATAAGTTGAGATTGTGAGAGTATTATTCTTTTAATGAAGTTATTACTCGAGTTTTTTTATTTTTCAAAAAATCTTTAGTTATGGTAACCAACTTTTTAATTGAATAGTTTTACATTAAATGGGAAAAATAAATTCAAATTCGGTGTCATCTTTTAATCTAATATTTGGTGGTTGATATTTGTCTTAGCGTTCAATTAAATTTAGATTCATGTCGGAAAGTAATATGGTAAAGTGTATCCTAACAAAGGTAAATCTTACCGGTTGAATATCAAGTAACAAAACAATACGATAATCAAGTTATAAATAATCAACACATTGAAACAAAAACCAAGGCACTATGAATCAACATATAGTAACAAAACAATACGATAATCGAGATACAACGAATTAAACAAATAATAACATAAATCAAATTAAAAGACAACAAACTACACAAGCAATACTACGACTACGACTACAACTAACAATTCAAACAATAAAAAGTTTATTTTGACCTCACTAGTATTCGTATCCGTGCGTTGCGCGGATATTTTTAAATGTCCTCCCACAAAATTTTTGTTCAATTTCTCTGTACTTTTTATCGTTCCGTTTCTTCTTGATTTGTAAGAGCAACATATAAAACATATATTTCTCAATAACTAAAACTTTGAAAACTCATACAATTACGACAAAGTGAAGAAGTTGTAACCATCTCCAAAACTATAAGTGTTAAACTTAAATTTTAAATCTTTATCTTGTAAAACTAATCCACCACTCTTAATTCAAAATTTAAATAATTCAATTTATTCTTATTAAAGAAAACAGACAATTACTAATCAAATAAATTATGAATAATAAATTCAAGCAATTGCTTAAATTTGTAATATTTTTTTTAAAATTTCCTACAATTAAATGAACTTAAATAAAATAAAATAAAAACTATTTAAGCATTTTTTATCTAAAACAAAATGAGTAAAAACAAAAATAATTTTTTTTTTTTAAAAGAAGGATAAAAGATCCTAGAAAGACTATCCCAATTTCCACGAAGTATACAATTTATTATTTTATTTTTGGACAATTGATTTTTTTAAACATAAAGATTAAAAGTAAATCTGTCATATAATCGTAATTATTTATTTTGTGATTTTTTAAAATTTTAATTTAAGATAATTACTGATAAAATAAAAGGTTATCACCATATTTTTTCATTCATTATAACACTATGTAGTATTAGATCGATAATGGGAAGTTATGAAACTGCTTTACATGAAATTGTGTTTTTTTAATCAATGTATCATTTATATAATTATTATAAAATACTTTTAAAACTAATAATAATCAAAATTAGACTAAAATATATAATTACGCATAAGCAAATCTATCTCAAACTGATTTGATTTTTTACGCATAATTTGTTTCTCTCAATGTAAGTGCGCAAACTTCTTTGACGAAGTTCTCGCCCTATTTATAGATTTGGACTTGAATCCAAAACCTATCTCAACTCAGACTCCTGCTCGAAGTCGTCTACGTAGTATCCATAAATTCTTATTCGACTTGAACATTATTTGACTGCTTCTCCTTTTGTAGTTTCCTTTCTCGACTTGGCTTTGACAACTACTTCGCTTATCTTCTTTCTTTACTTCCTACTTTGTCTAGTTTTCCAATTTGATTAAGAAAATTATCTTGCTTGCGAACTCTTCTCCTATGCAACTTAGATGAACATTGTATCACGTTGTCACAACCTGTTCTATGCACTTTGACATTCTTCAAAACACATTACTAATTTCCTCCTAACAAACTTCTTTTCTCAGACTAAGTATTGATGGGATCTACCACGACGACTGCAAATGTTGTTCGGACCTATAATAGTAACCCTGCTCTATTTTTACGCGAATTGAACGATGCCATGATAAAGATGGGGAACTTGCTCCCATGTCGTGGCGTTCAGTTGGAAATTCACGATGTTTGTAGCAAGGTGAATGGTAATTCTATCGCGGACATGTGAAATAATAAGAAAAAATTCCAATTTCATGTTCGAAAATAAACAAATGTATGGCTTATTGACCATGTAGTTTGTTGTTTTATGTAAGTTTTTTGGCTTTCTCTATATATATTCTATATATAATAAGCCACAATGCAACTATCATTGTAACTATCTCATTAGCTTTCAACCAAAAGCTAACAAGATTTATAGTTAAATAATAAAGATTTTATATATAATAAGCCACAATGCAACTATCATTGTAACTATCTCGTTAGTTTTCAACCAAAAGCTAACAAGATTTTTAGTTACATATTTATTATTTAGTTAAATAATAAATATTCTATATATAATAAGCCACAATGCAACTATCATTGTAACTATCTTGTTAGCTTTCAACCAAAAGCTAACAAGATTTTTAGTTACATATTTATTATTTAGTAAATTAGATTTTGAGAATAAACGTTAAGTGATACTTGAAGTTGTCCCAGATTTTCAAAAAGACACCTTAACTTTGCGTGCGTCCTATTACCCCACAAAACATTCAAAATCACAATAAATACACATCTTTTACACAATATTTCCACTTTGGACAAAAATATCCTTCGAATGTGCAATTTCTTAAAAACAAAAAGTCGGACCCATTATTGATGTGTTGAAGGATGCTTTGGTAATTTCCTATGATGAATTCATTTTGTTTGTTTCTTTTAAATTTATTTTACTATACTAAATAATTGTATAAAATATTATGAAGCACGATAATTAATTACTTAAATATTTAAAAGATATAAAAATATATAAAAGATCTGATTGACTCTTCAAATTTTACCGGTGACACATAAATTGGGACAA
>JAJOOH010010048.1:0-24909 GCA_029582605.1 Solanum gracilifrons | reverse complement strand
CTACCTCAAACCATCCAATGGGGGATCTACATTTTCTCCCATACAAAGCCTCATAAGGTGCCATCCCGATGCTAGAATGATAACTATTATTGTATGCAAACTCAATAAGAGGCAAGTGGTCATCTCTACTTCCCCTGAAGTCTAGCGCGCACGCCCGTAACATATCTTCGAGTGTCAAAATTGTTCGCTCAGCTTGGCCATCTATCTGAGGGTGAAAGGCGGTACTAAGATTAACTTGTGTCCCTAATCCTTTCTGGAAGGACTTCCAGAAATTGGCGGTAAATTGTGCTCCTCTATCAGAGATAATAGATACTGGGACACTGTGTAGCCTAACAATCTCTCTAATATAGAGCCCTGCATAGTTGTCGGACGAAAAAGTAGCCTTGACTGGTAAGAAATGGGCTGATTTTGTTAGTCTATCAACAATTACCCAAATAGAGTCAAACTTGCGATGAGATCGAGGTAGTCCTGTAATAAAATCCATATTAATTGCTTCCTACTTCCACAAAGGAATGGCTATCTTCTGAACTAGCCCAACGGGCTTTTGGTTCTCAACCTTCACCTATTGGCAGTTAGGACACTGCGCCACAAACTCAGCAACGTCCTTCTTCATCCCCTGCCACCAATAGATCTCCTTAATATCATGGTACATCTTCATCGAACCAGGGTGAATAGAATAACGGGAATGATGTGCCTCTTCCATAATTCGATGTCGAAGCCCTGCAACATTCGGAACACACAATCGACCGCTATATCTGAGGACTCCATCTTCTGCTATATCAAATGCTAAAGACTGTTGATCCTGAGCCTTAGCTCTAAGCTGCTCTAAGCTAGGATCCTCTTGTTGTCGTGATTTTACTTCTACAACTAGAGATGATACGGTTGTATCCTGAATTGTGACCCCACTATCGTCTGCCTCTAATAATCTGACTCCCAAACTAGCCAACTGATGAAGCTCTCACACTAGCTCCCGCTTCTCAACACCTAAATGGGATAAACTACCCATAGATCTTCGACTGAGGGCATCGGCTACTACATTTGCCTTTCCTGGATGATATAAAATATCCACGTCGTAGTCTTTCAGTAACTCAAGCCATCGACGTTGTCGCAGATTTAACTCCTTCTGTCTAAATATATATTGAAGGTTTTTATGATCTGTGAAGATGTCAACATGAACACCATACAAATAGTGTCTCCAGATTTTTAATGCATGCACAACTGCCGCTAACTCTAAATCATGGGTCGAATAGTTCTTCTCATGTTTCCTCAACTGTCTTGAAGCATATGCGATAACCTTACCATGTTGCATTAGAACACATCCCAACCTAACCCAGAAGCATCACAGTACACCACATAGCCTTCTGAACCCTCTGGCAATACTAGAACTGGTGCTGATGTCAACCAGTCCTTTAGCTCCTAGAAACTATGCTCGCAAGCCTTAGTCCACTGGAACTTAACTGCTTTTTGAGTCAGCTTCGTTAATGGTGCTGAAAGTGAAGAAAACCCCTCTACAAACCTTCTGTAGTACCCAGCTAACCCCAAGAAACTACGAACCTCAGTTGGAGTCATAGGTCTGGGCCAAGTTTTTACGGCCTCAATCTTTTGTGTATCAACTGCAATACCTGCATCTGATACAATATGGCCTAAGAAAGCGACAGAGTTCAACCAGAACTCACACTTAGAAAACTTTGCATAAAGTTCTTGATCTCAAAGAACCTGAAGGACTGCTCGCAGATGATTTGCATGCTCAGCTTTTGAACGTCAATACACCAAAATATCATCAATAAATACAATCACAAACAAGTCTAAATACGGCCTGAATATACTATTCATCAGGTCCATGAACACTGTTGGGGCATTAGTTAATCCAAAAGACATCACCATGAACTCAAAGTGTCCAGATCTAGTTCTAAAAGCTGTCTTTGGAATGTCTTCCTCCCAAACTCGTATCTGGTGGTAACCTGATCTTAAATCAATCTTCGAGAAGCACTCAGCACCTTGTCACTGATCAAACAAGTCATCGATCCTCGGAAGGGGATACTTATTCTTTATAGTCGCCTTATTCAGCTGTCGATAATCGATACACATTCTTAGTGAGCCATCTTTCTTCCTCACGAATAACACTGGTGCACCCCATGGTGAAGCACTAGGTCTGATAAAGCCTTTATCCATCAAGTCCTTCAGCTGACCCTTCAACTTTTTTAGTTCAACAGGAGCCATTCTATAAGGAGGGATAGATATGGGTTGTGTACATGGTAGCATATCGATAGCAAAATCAATTTCTCATTCCGGAGGGATACCAGGAAGTTCGTCTGGAAATACATCTAGAAACTCATTAACTACCGGAATAGACGGAAGCGTCAGTGGTTCTGCATCTATATTATGAACAAGATGATAAATACAACCCTTAGTAATCATGCTCCTCGCCTTAAGATAGGAAATAAACCTACCTTTTGGCGTTGCTGTAACGCCTTTCCATTCCCGAACTGCCTCTCCTGGAAAGTGGAATCTAAAAATCTTTGTTCGACACTCAACATTAGCATAACAAGACGCTAACCAGTCCATACCCATAATGACGTCGAAATCGAACATCTTTAACTCTACGAGATCTACAGAGGTCTGACGGTCTATAATTTCTACCGTGCAACCTCGATAGACTCTCTTGGCAACAATAGACTCACCAACTGGGGTAGATACAATAAAGGGTGGTCGATCTAATGACTCTGCTACTATACATAACTTCCCCGTAATAAATGGAGTCACATAAGATAGAGTAGATCCAGGATCTATCAAAGCATAAACACAATGGGAGCAAACAATCAATGTACCTGTCATAACATATGGTGATGACTCTGAGTCCTGTCGGCCGGCTAGTGAATATGTACGATTCTGGCCACTACTAGAACTAGATGCTCCCTCTCTGCCTCTGCCTCTACCTCTACCTGCTGAAGTCTGGGGTCCACGCCCTGTAGACTGTGCTAATGAAGAGGAACCTACTATTGACCTGGTCGACTGACCTATACCACCTTGACCTATGGTCGGGCAGTTTCTCCACACATGCCCCTCCTGTCCACAAGAATAACAACCTGTGGAACCCTATTTACACCTCCCAAAATATAGCCTACCACAAGTTGCGCAACGCGGCGGTGCTGTCCTAGCCTGGCCTGAGCCTCTCTGCTGATGAGAGTCTGATACTCGTGAGCCCTCACCTAGGACTAACTGTCCCTAACTATAAAATCTACTACCCTGGAACTGCTGTGGTGGAGGTCTTGGTGGCCTAATAAAATATCGGGGTCTGGGACCACCCTGAAAATCTCCCTGCGAACCAGCGGGCCTAGCCCTCTTCTGTCTCTCTCTCTCGATCCTCTTACTCGTATACTGTAGATGTCGGCGATCCTCTATGCCCTGTGAGAAGGCCTGAATCTGCGAGATAACCATATTATCATTTAGCGCAGCGGTAGAACAAGCCTCGATATAGTCTGAGTCAAGCCCTCCCACAAATCTATGCACCCTGTCATGCATCGTATCAACAAATGCTGGTGCATATCTAGCCAATGAATCAAATCTCAGCCGGTACTCTCGGACACTCATGCCACCCTGTCGGAGGTTCAGAAACTGGTCCACCCGGCCATCCCTAATCTCTCGAGGCAAATAGTGATCTATGAAAGCTTCTGTAAATCTATCCCAAGTGGGTAGAGATGTATCTTTTTCACTAGATCTCTCCAAACTTTCATACCACAATACTACAACATCACACAATCGAAATGCTGCTAGTTCAACTGACTCAGTCGCTGAGGCATGCATGACTCTGAAGATCCTATGAAGCTGATCAACAAAGTGTTGAGGGTCTTCTCTGCGATCTGTTCCTGTGAACTTTGGAGGATTCAAGGCAAGAAATTCACGAACTCTCGAACTTTCGGGCCCTTCAGAAGGTCCGGCAATATCTGGCGCAACTGGTTGGCACTGTGCAGCTACTAATTGTGCTAACATATATACTGCACTCTTGAAATCCTGATCAGATGGAATAGGAGGAACTAGAGGTGGTACTGCTGGTGGAGCCGGAAGTCCTGTAGCCCTCGGAGGCTCCTAAAGCTGTGGAGAAGCTATAGGGGGCTGAGAAGATGTCTCCCCCCGGGTCTCACAATGGGCCACCTCAACTTGTGGTACTTTGTCGGTACCCTAACTTGCAGTTGTATCTAGCCCCTGGCTAGTTGTGGTCTGTCTAGTGTCAGTCATCTCTATCTGCATACAAGTATCAATTATAAGCCAGAAACCTCAACCCTTAAGACACCGCTCTATAGCACGAGGGGAGCAAAAGAAGGATAGTCATTCTAACATGCCCAGCAGCTTCTTGCTTATCGAATGTGGTGCACAACACATTTATAAACAAGACTTTACTAGACATGGCTTGCAGACTCCCTAGGATACGACGTTGCTCTGATACAAAGTTTGTCACGCCCTAAACTCAAGGGGCGCAACTGACTCCTAAAGCCAAAACTCAGGCCCGAGTTGACCCTACTGAACCATTTGCTACTAGCGCATGGCAGTCACATGCAATTAAGAAAACAAACAAGTATATCTCGGCTTAAAACTAAGCCCTCGGCCGGCAAGGCCCTTGTCAACAGATCTACAAAAGAACCAGCTACTCCCAAGAGTTCATATAAAGAAACATCCAACTAGCACAGAAGTCCTGATTGGGCCGTTGAAGCCACCATGATATCTATACCAAACTAAAAACAGGTAAATATCAGTACAATACATCAAACAACTCACAAGTTTCAGCAACCCAACAACATAGGCCAGCATGGCCATACCGTTGCTATAAACCCCACACACTAGTCTGCAAGCCTCTAAGAGTAGTAAAGATTGGTGGGACAGGGCCCCAGCCTACCCATGAGAATATATACAACAAAAGGTAACAAACCTCCCAACTCTGGCAGCTCCGACGGAAAGGGGCTGACCAATCGGATAAAAGTCGATCCTGCTGATATGGAGGTCTACTCGGTCATCTGTCAGGACCTGCATGCATGAATGCAGCGCCCCCAAGGCAATGGGGCATCAGTACAAAATAATGTACAAAGTATGAAAGGCAATAGACTATGATGAGGTATCCTGATATACTGGAATAATCTGATAAATAAATTAAGGATAAAATAATTGTACTGACCTGCTTCTAAATCTAAATTTATCAAAAATAATAAAAACAACAACCTAACCAAGCCCCCATAAGCTCGGTAGGTACAAACAGCACACAAGACCACCTACTCAGGCCCCCATAAGCCCAGAAGGTGCCAATCAGCCTGTATACCCCTATCGGTAGCCCCCTAGCCCCGCAGGCAGTCACATAGCCCTCTTAGGCATCAACATAGCTTATAGACAACACATAGCCCTCTTAGGCAACAACATGGCCCTGTAGGAAGCACATAACCAGCACAAAATATTTACAAATTCAAAGAGGGTCGGTGATGCTCAAGGTCGTTCAATGAATCGGCAACACAAATCGATGAGCTAGAAGTAGCTCACCGAAAGTACACTGTATTTTTATGATTAGGGGAGCAAAAAAGGCGATCATGAAGGACTTTTGGTGAGGGCCAAGTGAACTCACCGAGCTCAGACTTATCTCCGTAATTTACAAACTCAAACTCACCAATTAAAGAAAATTAAGGGCGATCTAGGAGGTGTTTGGTGAATCGCCGAACCACTCGGCGAACTCGACTCAACTCGCCAAACGGCCCAACATGCCAGTTTTTCACCCATTACTTCAAAATCAAACCCGTAGCCCACGAAAACCAAAGTATAATCCTACACTATTAAATTAAGTTTAGACCCATACTACCCATGCCCTCGGGGTACTCAGACTTCCCCCAACTTGTCAAAAATTGGCCATTTGAAGTCTTTTGCCCTTAAGAATGACGTCAACCGCTCCATCATTGGGAAAATCCAAAATTTAGCGCAATTTGGGGTTACTCAGACTTCACCCCACTAGACCCAACACAATTTCATCAAACCCCAAAAATTTAGACTTAATTTTAAACAAGCACTATATGGGATTCGATGATTTACTAGATATTAGGCACGAATTCAATTCAATATGGGCAATCAAACAGGTAAACAATGATAAAATCAATCTTCCCAGCAATTATCAACAACCATTTACCTATTAGATTCGAGTTCAACCGTATATTTAGAGTACGGGGTTCAGAAAACCAACCTTTATGTCAAAATTTTATTGAAATACTAGGCGGCAATGTTCGAAAACCAGCCTCGAGAATGATCCCAAATAAACAAAAGTAAAAAAAGTGGAAAATATGAGCAATATAGTATCGGGGTGAGAGTATGAAAGTTTAAAATGAGAGAAGATGAAGGATTTTGAAATTTTAAACTATTTGGCCTTAAAACTTTTCTAGTTCGCGCTCCATTCAGCAGAGTAAGTCATGCCCGCCGAACCACTCGGCGATGAGCCAAGTGGTAATTTAGCTTGCCGTATTTTACAGAACTCCCAACAATTTGGGATTTCAAACAATTGAAAAAGTTGGACTGGCCGACCTGTTTGGCGAGTCGCCGACTAAGGCTTTGGCTCGCCGAGTTTTACAGAATTCCCCATAAAGCTGGGTGGTTCTAATGGTGGTCCATGTCGGGGCTCGCTGACCTCTTATGTGGTTCACCGACTTGACTTTTGGCTTGCCTAATTGCTCATTCTCCAAATTATTTCACTTTTCAACCTCCACAATCAACATCCGTTATTCAAAAGCAACATGTAAAACATCAAAAACTTGGGTTGCCTCCCAATAACTGCTTTAGTTAATGTTGTGGAATGACGGAAATACCAATTTAAGCTTCATTTTTAGGGTTGGTCGTTGTGTCACTAGGAAACCCCCTTTTTTGTCTTGTAATCAATTGGTTCCAGATTTGACATATTTGTGTCTCCAGCTGCTCAACTGAGATTGAGTGAGAATTCACCGTCTTATTGAGAGTTGAGACATCCTCCTTCATCTCTTTCAACACTTTGTCTGACCCTTCAACTTTATTGAGAATGCATGCAAAAATGTCTACCGTACGAAATTTTTCCGGTTCCTTGGGTTATTGACGCTCATAGGGGTGAGACATATTTGTCCTTGTTACCCTCTCTTTCCTTCAAAGTAACGTTATGGTCACACCACTCTCTGTCACAATCTCTCCATCCATCATCTCTATTTCATCCCAGATTTCCCCACGGACTTGGATAATTGGAACGAAAATCTCCATCTTAATTTGCAAGGAAGTTCACTTTCTCATTGTACAGCGCCTCAACTTGCGCTTCATCAGGGTATACTCCACCAACACCCATGTTGTATGTTGGATCGGTAGGTTAATGGCACCGTTCCATGCATGATAATAATGAACCTTGGGATCTGTAGTCTTATGGAACCCTTCCACAAACTATATTAATGAACTTTGGAATCAGTTGGCTTATGGCACCCTTCCATGAATGTTAATGATGAACCTTGAATCGGTAGGCTTATGGCACCCTTTCATGAGGATTCAATGAGGTATACTAATAATGTACCTTGAATTGGTAGTCTTATGGCACCCTTTCATGTGTTATATGATGTATCTTAAATCGGTAGGCTTATGGCACCCTTTCATGTGTAATAATGTTAAAGTAATGATATATTCTATGGGAATGGAGGCTAAGCAGCGAGTGGATATGGTAAGATGGAAGCTCTCCCAATGTTAGGCTGGGGTTCAATGAACATCTTCCTTACCCCATAATTATGTGCCCGCATAGGTTACAGCTAGTGGATCAACCTAATCTAAAACTTACCGGTCCTACCTTAGGCAAGTAGACCACCTCTTTACGGTGTGAGGGTATGACACCGGATTCCATGTTAAGCTCACATGGTCTATGTCGATTAATGCTTATTCCCATCATGTGAGATAGGTTCTATGGTTACTTGAGAGGTTCTATGAAGTATGGGTGGTAGTATGGGATGCCATCCATGCGTTGCACGAGTAGGATTTAAGAGGCTATGGTGTGATTCTCCAATGTTTTATGGTCTAATGAATGAATGTGATCTCAATGAAGCTAATGAAGAAAGTTGACTTATATGCTTAATGTAATGATGCATTCCTTACTTGGATTGTATTATGAGTTACTTCATTGTCATGAGTTATGAAATGTTTATGTTCCTTAAGTATGAGTATTGTTTAAGGATAAAAAGGACAAATGGTAAGTTCACTTTTGGTGGCCTTAATGTGGTACTTAGTGTGGGTGGTGGTATGGGACGCTATTCATACATTGCAGAAAGTATAGCTTGGGGTTACCTAAGGTGAAAGTTTAATGTGGTGAAATGGCTTGTATGTTGATTATGTTGTATCTTATGCCTCTTATACTTATGTTCATGAAGTTTTCTCAAAATTGGCATATAGCATGATTTTCAAATAAAATGTCCTTTTTAAGCATGGTTTTAGCATGGCTATTATACTTAGTACATTAAATGTGCTAACCCATATTCATCTATTTTGTACAAAGTGTAGGTTCCGACATTTGAGTTGATTCTCTTTAGTTCAAGGGCTTGGATTGAGTTCTTCCAAGGCTAGTGGTATGTCCTCATCGATTCGACGACAAGTGCTTTTGATGTTTCATGTATTTCATTGTAATAGACTCTTTTTAGACTTTCTAGTGTAAAGGGCCGTGACCCTACTTTTGATTCAAAGTTTGTTTCTAGATGGTCATGTGAGACTAGTAGACTTCGTTGTTTTAAATGATTTTCAATTGTATGGATTTAAAGAAAACTTTTAAATTCTACACTGTTTCTATTATCTTATGTGATGACATTCGATGAGGCTTGTATGAGACTTTTCAGAGTCTTGTACGATGTGTCATGTCCGGGGTGTAGGCTCGAGTCGTGACAAACATGGTATCAGAGCAAAAGATTTTGGGATGATTTTTAGGATTGATGTCTCACAAGCCACATCGAGTAGAGTCTTGTTCATGGGTATGAATCATAACAGATTTATGAATGAGAGGCTATAAGATGTTAGGTAACTACACTTCTTTCATTACTCTTGAAGTCGTGCCATAGAGTTTAGCTCTATAAAAGTCCTTTTCCTAACCCTTCTCTTGTGTTTATAGGATATGAATACAAGGAGGGAAACTGCAAAAACGATGAAAGAGGAGATTCTGATGAGGGAGTTCCTCCCTAAGGTCCTACAGGTGACCAAGTTACCCAAGGCAATCAAGTTCTGGTTGATCCTCTGGCTATGTCCAACGACGAAGTTAGGCCGACTCTTTTGATGATGGCTCAAGCCGTAACTACTCAAGCCCAAGCCATGACGGCCCAAGCTACTAGGGGGGTTGAGACTCATGTGAACCCTATTGTGAGCACTATGGTTTCTAAGTTGAGGGACTTTGTAAGGATGAATCCTCCGGTATTTCTTGGTTCCAAGGTGGGAGATGATCCCCAAGAGTTTATGGATGAGGTGTATAAGGTAGTTAATGCTATGGGGGTGACTTCTATAGAAAAAGCGGAACTAGCCACTTATCAATTGAAAAATGTTTCCCAAGTTTAGTTTACTTAATGGAATAGCAATAGGCCGGTAGGAGCGGGTCCTATAGATTGCGAGGTGTTTAAGAAAGCATTCCTTGATAGGTTCTTTCCCCGTGAGAAGAGAGAAGCTAAATGGTGTATGCTCAATCAATTGAAGTGTCCAAACTTAAGAGGAAGACTATGGAGATGAAGAGAGAGAGTTGGATCTGATGAGCAAGGTCAACCAAGGTTTAAAAAGAAAGCTCCAAACCAAGATTCTTCAAGCACTCTTAGGGTTAACCAAGAGAGAGGTAGTGGGTCTCCATTTCCTAAACCTACTTGCACCACTTATGGAAAGAAGCATTATGGGAAGTGCCTAGCCGGTACCAATGGATTCTATGGTTGTGGAAAGATTCATCATCAAGTGAAAGATTGCCCTAATCTTGTGGCCAAAGGAAGAGAGGCCAACCAAGCTTCTCCTCATGACCCGGATCCTAATGCTCCAAAGAAAAATCGTTTCTATTCACTTTGGGCTAGAGAGGACAAAGGAGTCATTCCGGATGAAGTCACATGTATGTTGATGGTTCCTTATAGTTGTGAATGTTTTATTTAGGTCCCTATACTATCTTGTGTTATTTTTCAGGTTAGCCTTAGTATGGGTTTACTCCTAAGGGGGAGATGGTATGTTGAATAGTAAGGTTGTTGAGAGTTCCGATATCCTTATCTCTTTTCTTCTATTTCTATTCAAGCTTGAGACCAAGAATTCCTTATGGATTGTTTCATGTTTTGGAGTCATATGTAATTATGTGTTTCCATATATCCTTATGTTATGCATCTTTTTGATGAATTTATGTTTAATGAGAAAAATGAGTGTTGATGGTTTATGTTACTCATGTTGTAGTGCATTTAGTATGAGTTGCCTATATTCTTCATGAGTTACCTTGTTGAACATATGTGTCTTTGAGAAGAATTGCATAATATGCTTAATGATGTTGTGATGAGCATGATTTTAGTTGGAGAAGGAAATTCCTCCAATGAAATGAGAAATATTGATGTTTTCTTGCATAATGGGTTTGTAGATGTAGTTCCTACTTCCTTGTGTTGCATTGAACATATTGATGTGGAGTTGATGTTCCCTCATATGATTTGTGCATTATGGTGATGTGGCATGCATGATGGGCTTCTAGTCTCGTTAATTCTGTAAGCTGTTAAAATGTGTTATTCGAGGACGAATGTCCCTAAGGGGGAGATAATGCAGCAACCCGGAAAACTAGTAGGTTGAACTAGAGCTTAAACGTCTGAGTTACGGTCAAGGTGCGTGTTAGATTCCCGTAGTTAGAAGACCTTTTTAGGATTTTATTGAGGGTTAAGTGTCAAGGCAAAGGGGCAAGGCCTAATCCAAAGGCCAAAGCTGCCCCAACCTTGGCCAAGCACTGCCCAAGACTAGGACCAGTGGTCTTGACCATGGTCCATGAGGGTCCCTTAGAAGTGCGGATGGCAAGACCTTGAATCCAAGCCAATGCCTAGGGAACACGACCTCCACCACGACCTGCACCATGACCAGTGGTCTTGACCACGGTCCATGGGAGGGCTCATGGTCATACCTTAGCATTATGGAGGCTAAGGTGCCAAGAGTAGCCACTACCCAAGCAAAGGATTTCCTACACGAGCCACTTCACGGCTCGTGGTCATAACCACGGATTGTGGGAAGGATCGTAGGGTTGCCTTAGCATTTTTGGGAGCTTGGCAAGTTGAGGGAGCTACTGGTCAAGGGACCACGGGCCGTGGAGTCCTTGACGGCTCATGAAGAGGGGAGTGGTCCCTGAACGGGGCTGACTAGTTGAGGGTCTTTTAATAAATTCCTTTTTAATTAGTTATGTGATGGGGTCGATTTCATTTGTTTTATATCACCTATATAAATGAATTTGCATCTTAAAACACCTCATTTACCTATTTATTCCCCTAAACCCAAATCAAAAATCAAAAGATTTCATCTTCTCCAAAAAATTCTCTCTCTAGAAGTTCCCAAAGATGAAGATGAAAAAGTGGGGGCTAGGGCTTGAAGATCCAAAATGTTTATTCTCAAATTAGGGGGATAACTCCATTAAATGTATGTTAGTCTTCATCCTTGACTAAGTTTCATTCAAGGAGCCCTCTCAAAAGATGATTTCAAGTTTCCAAAATCCCCCAAAAACCTAGGGTTTCAATCTATGTATGGGTTCAATTCCAAAACGTTTTCAAAGGTTTAAATGTGATGAATTATGAATGGACTGTTGAATTAATGATGAATTTCCCCTATGAACCCATATTTCACCCAAAATCATAAGCTGTGAATTGTGATTGGGAGTTGATTAATCATGAAAGTATGTTGAATCGTTTATATTTATATTGAATTAGTTATTGAATCATGTTAATTCCCTTATATATTGTAGTAACCTATATGTATGGGTTGAGATTGATTCATGGCCTTAGAGGGTAATTTCATGAAGGCTAATGTATGATCTAGAGGTTATGTAAATTCTATATGTTTCCAATGAATGTATTATGAGCATGGTTAGGATGAAATTGTGTTATTATTGGAAGTTTATGTTCGATTAAATTTCATGAATGATGATGATAGAATGTTAAGGGTTTCTTCAATGTGAATGCCATATCTGGAATTGGTAGGCTTAGGCATCCTTTTCTTGTATAAATGAAAGTAATGTGAATGTTGTATCTTGGATCGGTAGGCTAATGGCACCCTTCCATGCATGATAATAATGAACCTTGGGATCGGTAGGCTTATGGCACCCTTCCATAAATGATATTAATGAACTTTGGAATCAGTAAGCTTATAGCACCCTTCCGTGAATACGGAATGTTAAAGATGAACCTTGAATCGGTAGGCTTATGTCACCCTTTCATGTGTTATATGATGTATCTGTAATCGGTAGGCTTATGGCACCCTTTCATGTGTAATGATGTTAAAGTAATGAAATACTCTATGGGACTGAAGGCTAAGCACCGAGTGGATATGGTAAGATGGAAGCTCTCCCAATGTTAGGTTGGGTTTCAATTAACATCTTCCTTACCCCATAACTATGTGCCTGCATAGGTTATAGCTAGTGGATCCACCTAAGCTAAAAGTTACCGGTCCTACCTTAGGCAAGTAGACCACCTCTTTACAGTGTGGGGTATGACACCGAATTTCATGTTAAGCTCACATGTTCTATGTTGGTTAATGCTTATTCACATCATTTGAGATACGTGCTATGGTTACTTAAGAGGTTCTATGAAGTATGGGTAGTAGTATGGGATGTCATCCATGCATTGCACGAGTAGGCTTGAGAGGCTATGGTGTGATTCTCCAATGTTATATGGTCTAATAAATGAATGTGATCTTAATGAAGCTAATGAAGAAAGTTGACTTATATGCTTAATGTAATGATGCATGCCTTACTTGGATTGTATTATAAGTTACTTCCTTGTCATGACTTATGAAATGTTTATGTTCCTTATGTATGAGTATTGTTTAAGTATGAAAGGAGGAATGGTAAATTCACTTTTGGTAGCCTTAATGTGGTAATTAGTGTGGATGGTGGTATGGGACGCTATTCATACATTGCACAAAGTATAGCTTGGGATTACCTAAGGTGAAAGCTTCATGTGATGAAATGGATTGTACGTTGATTATGTCTTATCTTATCCCTCTTATACTTATGTTCATGAAGTTTTCTCAAAATTTTCTTCTAGCATGATTTATAAATAAAATGTCCTTTTTAAGCATGGTTTTTGCATGGCTATCATACTTAGTACATTAAATGTGCTAACCCATATTCTTCTATTTTCAAAAAAGTGTAGGTTCCGGCATTTGAGTTGATTCCTCTAGTTGAAGGGCTTGGATTGAGTTCTTCCAAGGCTAGGGTATGTCCTCATGGATTCGAGGACAAGTGCTTTTGATATTTCATGTCTTTCATTGTAATACTCTTTTTAGACTTTCTATTGTAAAGGGTTGTGACCCTACTTTTGATTCAAAGATTGTTTCTAGATGGCCATGTGAGACTAGTAGACTTCTGTTGTTTTAAATAATTTTCGATTGTATGGATTTAAAGAAAAGTTTTAAACTCCGCACTATTTCTATTATCTCATGTGATGATATGCTATGAGGCTTGTATGAGACTTTTGGTAGTCTTGTACGCTGTGTCACGTCCGGGGTGTAGGCTCGGGTCGTGACATACTCGGTCAGATGAAGACCTTATATAATAAATCCTTTAGTTTATCTTTCAACTGTTTGAACTCCTTCGGAGCCATTCTATAAGGAGGGAAAGAGATAGGTTGCGTATCTGGTAAAAGGTCAATGCCAAAATCTATTTCCCGCTCGGGAGGAATATCGAGTAAATCATCGGGGAAAACAATTGGTATCTTATTCACTACTGGAACCGACTCTAGAGAAGGGATTTCAAACTCAACATCCTTTACCCTAACAAGATGGTAGATACACCCTTTTGAGACCATCTTCCTAGCTTTAAGACAAGAGACAAATTGACCTCTAGGGATAGAATTTCCCCCCTTCCACTATAAGATAGGCTCATTTGGAAATTTGAATCTAACCAACCCGAGTCCTATAATTGAT
Source organism: Solanum gracilifrons (assembly GCA_029582605.1). Classification (NCBI taxonomy): domain Eukaryota; kingdom Viridiplantae; phylum Streptophyta; class Magnoliopsida; order Solanales; family Solanaceae; genus Solanum; species Solanum gracilifrons. Next base: position 10,788 of record JAJOOH010010048.1, on the reverse strand, counting down.
AGAGGCATAACACGCATGCAACCAATCCATATCCAAAATCACACCAAAGTCTAACATCTTTAACTCTACCAAATCCACCAAGGTAACTCTATGGGATAAGGAAACGGTATATTTTCTATAGACTCTCTTAGCCACCACCGAGTCACCAAATAGGATAGAGATCGAAAAAGGTTCCACTAACACTTCGGGGAGTATATCAAACATCATGACTACATAGGATATTTCAAAGGACAAAGTAGCACCAGGATCTAACAAGGCATACACATCAATAAGAAAGACTTTCAACATACCGGTCACAACATTCGGGGAGTTTTCTTGTTCACCTCGGGATTGAAAAGCATAAAAGCGGTTTTGCTTTGGGGCATTGGAGTTTGAACCGCTTGGAGGAGCTTGTTTACCTTTCGTTACCTTGGTCATGAGCATTGGAAAATCTCTCATCTTGTGGCCAATCTTCCCACAACTAAAACATCCATCGGTGCCAATTAGGCCCTTACCATCATGTTTTCTTCCACATTTTGCACAATTAGGCCTAGACACATAAGAACCACCACTATTACCTCCTTGAGGTATAGGGATGGAAACCCTATCCTTGTTGACTCTTGGGGAAGCACTAGAGGAACCTTGGTTGGAGAACCTTTGTTTGAACCTTAGTCTACCTTGTCCATCGGACCTAGTATGGGAGAAGTTCCCATCACTGGTCCTAGCTCTTTTCACCTCCCTATTCTTTTCCTTAAGTTTATTCTCCTCAATTTGTTGGGCATACACCATAAAACGTGAGATATCCATATCATGATGGAGAATTATTGTACGACATTCTTTACTACCAAGCCGAGAACACCCATCAAAAACTTATGCATCTCATCCCTTGAATCCGCCACCATAGTTGGTGCATACTTGTAAAATTGAGTGAACTTTAGTGCATACTCTTTGACATAGTCGAAGTGTCAATCGAGGCTTAAGGAGCTTCTTGATTCACATTGTCCTCTTCCATCCTTCTAGCATTATCCCTTCGTGTATTCATATTCTGAAGACACAAAAGAAGTATTAGGAAAGAGAAATATTTTAAAGCGAAACTCTAAGGCACGACTTAGGAGTAATGAAGAAGTGAAATTTCCTATACATTCTGTAGCCTCTCATTAATAAGTGTGGTGCGCTTCACACTCATGAACAAGCCTCTACTAGATGTGGCTTATGAGACATCATTCTACAATCATTCTAAACCTTGTGCTCTGATTCCCAAGTTTGTCATGACCAAGGGGTACCCCCTAGATGTAACAAGGCACATAGAACCCTGAAAGGCCCCATGTAACAAACTTAGCATATCATAACATAAAGCATTAGAATAATAAGACTAAAAATGCATTTCAAGCCAAAAATTTTCATAAAAGAAAGCGGAAGTCTAGACTTGTCTCAATCTAGCCATCTATTACAATACTTGAATCAAACAGGGATACAACATAGTCCAAAAGGAAATACAAGAAGTGACTACTAAAAGATAATATCCATCCTCGATCCTTGAGGACTCATCAATAGCTAGGAGAAAAGCAATCCAAGCTTCTAGCCACAATGATTAGCACCTCCGGACTATACACTTGGGAATTTTTTTTGGAAAATCATGGATTCGTACAACAATGCACTAAGTATGATAGTCATGCATAAAACCATTGAAAAAATGCTAAAAGGGAAATTTTAGTAAAATGCATGCAATTTACTAAGTTAAAGCATCATTATGAAGATAATGGAAAAGAATTAGTCATAAGCATAGTAAACATATGGATCATCATAACATATGAGAACATACCATAATTACCTTCAAAGCATACTTGTGTAATGCATATTAATAAGACATCATCATCCCACCAATGCTAAGTAAAGCTCCTTGACTAACCATAGTTCATAATCTATATTCTAGTCATGCTAGTGGGAATAATCTTTAACCGACATAGACCATGTGAGCTTAACATGGAATCCGGTGTCTACCCCACACCGAAAAAGGGTTGTCCTACTTGCCTAAGGTAGAAACATACTCTTAGCTTAGATGGATCCATTTAGCTAACTAACCTACGAGGGCACATAGTTTATGGGATAAGGAGATTTCTACTAGATATTCGGCCTCTACTAACGTGAGGGCATCCATTTCGAGAGATTTCTTTTAGGAACCCAGCCTCTACTAATGTGAGGGCTTCTATCTCATATCAATATCTACTCGGCACTAAGCATTAATTCCCATGGAGTTCATATTAAGTCTTGACTTAACTTCATATTCATGGAAGAATGTCTTGATAGTCAATCCAAGATAACATATAAGATAGCTCATTAGATCATGCGTGAGAATAACCTTTCACCGTCCATGTCTACATATAGATTTAATAGTCAAGACTAGTTTTCCAACATTAGAATCACTACATTGTGAGAAAACCCTTTCAATCATATCATATTCATGCATAAGTGTGTATATGAGAATAACCTTTCAACAACACAACAACTAGATCATGATCATATTCACTTTACTCTCAAAGTGTTTTTAAAGCATATACTAAACTTTATAAAATATGCATAACATCTAATTTTCCCTCTCAAGGACCAGAGCTCATATTGCATAAACCCATCTAGAATTCACTACATTCGACATGGATAATTACACAATTTAAGTAGTTCAATTACTACAAGAAAAATCACATAATATCCTTCTTTCACCCACAATTAACATCACAAGATCATAAATTTGGGAACACATGGGATTTCATTGGTTCATAGAGATTTCAACATAAAAATCATAATAAATCATCAATTCAATCATAATATAAAGTAATTCAAGCATTGGAATTGTTTTAGAACGGAATCCATGGTTTTGGAATCAAACCCTAGCTTTTGGGGATTTCTATCTTTGAAATTGGGGCTTTGAAGGGACTCCATGGATGAAAGCTATCCATGGAAGAAGGACTACCATACCTTAACAATGAAATAAAATGAAATTGAGTAGAAAATCTTGCTCCTTCAACCCTGCTCCACCTTTCTTCTTCTTCCTTGGGGTTCTAAAGAGAGAATATTTGTGGAAAAGTTGTTTTTTTTTTTTTTTGATTTTGGAATAATTAGGAGGATGACCATATATAGGAGTCTTAAATAAATATATGTTTAGTTTTAAAAATATTAAAACGATGTCACTTAATATTAATTAAAATTGAAAAACCACAAAATGCCCTAAGTGACACCGTGATAGACCTACTTCTCCGGAACGTGAATGGACCTACGATCCTTCCTGGTAATCCTGGTCTTGACAGAGAGGTTTGGTATTCCACGACCCACTGGCCTACGGACCGTGGACCCACCCACGGGGTGTGGGTCCTATCGTGGTCCAACGGTTCTGGAAGATTTTCAAGGTCCTCCTCAAGGGTCCATGGTTGGTCCTTGAGGGGTCATACCTTCACGTCCTAACACAAAATCCTCTATTTTAAGTATGGGAAGTTACATTTATGACTCTACCCCTTATGTTAAGCTCTAGTTTAGCCTACTAGTTTCCGAGGTGTTAAAATCTCCTTGATAAAGGTTTTGTTCAACCTAGTGTCTCACCATAGGTCGCTCCAGTCTTATTTGTGAGGTAGAAAGACAGTTCTCTTAGAATGTGTATTGTTTACCGTTAGTTGAACAAGGTCACCATAGAGAATTAGTATCCTCTTGCGAGAATTGATGATCTATTTAATCAACTTCAGCATGCCATTTGCTTTTCTACTATAGACCTCAAATCTAGCTATCATCAATTAACACTAAAATAAAGTGACATCTCGAAAACAGCATTCAGAACCTATTATGGTCATTAACAGTGATTGGTTATGTCGTTTTTTTTTGCTAATTCTCCTGCAGCACTCATGGACCTTATGAGCAGTGTGTTTAAGCCATATGTTAACACGTTTATTATTGTGTTTGTTGATGACATCCTAATATATCGAGGAAAGAGGAATGAAGACTAGTCATCTAAGAATAATCCTCTAAACTCTAAGTGATAGAGAGTTGTATGCTAAATTTTCCAACTATGAGTTTTTTCTTGAGTCTATGGCATTCTTAGGCAACATTGTATCTGCTGAAGGGATTTGAGTTGACATTCAAAAGGTTGAAGCAGTGCAAAACTGTCTCAGACCCACCTCTCTAACTGATATAAGGAATTTCTTGGGATTTCCTGGTTATTATAGATGGTTTGTCGAGGGGTCTTCATCCATGTTGACAAAGTTCACTCGAAAGACATTAAAGTTTCAATGGTTTGAAGCTTGTGATAAAAGCTTTCAAGAATTGAAAACCCGATTAACTACTGCAGAGTGGTTACCCTACCAGTGGTTATAAAAGGTGTTGTTCTTTACTGTGATGTGTCCGGAGTTGGACTTAGTTGTGTACTGATGCAGAATGGTAAGGTTATATCATATGCCTCACGATCTTGAATTGGTTGTTGTAGTATTTTCTTTGAAAATATGGCGTCACTATATCTATGGTATTCATGTAGATATGTTCATAGATCACAAGAGTTTTCAGTATGTTTTCGTCAGAAAGAGCTTAATGTCAGACATAAGAGGTGGTTAGAGTTTCTCAAGGATTACGATATGAGTATCCCCAATCACCTAGGTAAGGCTAATGTTGTTGTTGTTTCTTTGATAAGGTTGTCTATGGTAAGTAATGCTTATGTTAAGGAAGGCAAGAAAGAATTAGCCAAGATGTACACAGAATTGCACGATTGGGAGTCCAGTTGTTGGATTTCAATGAAGGTGGAGTGGTGGTGATGAATGGGGTTGAATCATCACTAGTGTCTTAAGTGAAAGAGAAAAAAGACCAAGACCCTGTTTTGCTTTAATTGAACGCAAATATTCATAAGCAGAAAGCGATGCTTATGAACAAGAGGGAGATGGTGTGTTGAGGTATCAAGGCAGATTGTGTGTACCAAATGTGGATGAACTCCAAGAGAGGATAATGGAGGAAGTTCACAGTTTTAGATATTCAATCCATCTCGGTTCAACAAAGATGTATCGCGACTTGAGCGAAGTCTATTGGTGGAGTAGTATGAAGAGGTGTATTAAAGAGTTTGTTGCTAAATGCCCAAATTTCCAGCAAATCAAGGTAGAGCACCAAACGCTGGGTGGTATGGCTCAGAATATAGATCTTCCGAAATGGAAGTGGGAATTGATTAATATGGATTTCATTACTGGCTTGCCGGGGACTCACATGCAACATGATTCAATTATGTTGATTGTAGATCGGATGACTAAATCAGCCCACTTTTTACCTGTAAAGACTACTTATTTAGCAGAAAATTTATGTCATATTATATATTCAAGATATAGTGTGATTTCATGGAGTTCCTATGTTTATCATTTAAGAAAGAGGTACAGAATTCACCGCACAATTTCTGAAGTCTTTCCAGAAAGGTTTAGGTTGGAAGGTAAATTTGAGTACTGCTTTCCATCCTCAGATTGATGGTCTATCAAAGCATATGATTAAGACTTTAGAGGATATGTTGAGGGCTTGTGTGATCAATTTTAAAGGTAATTGGGATGATCACTTACCTCTTATAGAGTTTGCTTACAATAACAATTATCACTCTAGCATATAGATGACTCTTTATGAGGCTCTTTATGGGTATAGATGTCGTTCTCCTATTGGATGTTTTGAGGTTGGTGATGCTGGGTTGATAGGAATTGACTTAGTTCATCAATCCATGGAGAAGGTGAATATTGTTCAAGAAAGGGTAAGACAGCGTAGAGTCATAAAAAATACTATACATATGTTAGGAGAAGAGATTTGGAGTTTGAGGTGGATGATTGAGTTTATATGAAGGTTTCATCCATGAAGGGTGTTATGAGATTTGGCAAGAAGGGGAAACTTAGTCCCTGGTATATTTGTCCTTATAGGATATGGAAAAGAATTGGCAATGTAGCTTATGAGATAGAGCTACCGTCAGAGTTAGCAAAAGTCCATCAAGTATACCACATTTCTATGTTGAAGAAGTGTATGGGAGATCCTTTAATTATTATACCTACCGAAAATAATTGTATTAAGGTAAACCTATCTTATGAGGAGATACAAGTTCAAATTCTTGATCGTAAAGTTCAGAAGTTGAGAACCAAGGAGGTTACATCAGACAAGGTCTTATGGATAAATCAATATATTGAGGAAGCTACTTTGGAGGCTGAGGAGTATATAAAGAAGAGATACCCATATCTCTTCCCTTCCGGAGAATTTCCAGATCAAGGTACTAATTCTTCGTAAAGTACTCCTTGAATTAATATTTTGAGCCAAGTAAATTTCTTGTTGCATGTTGTAGATTAGGTTGTTAAATGTTTTCAACAGTTGTTATACCTAGTGTGATCTCATTCGAGGACAAATGTTCCCAAGGGGGAGATATTGTAACACCTTGAACTTCGGTAAGGTTTTAAGTTTTTATCAAGTTTATACAATAATAACTCTCAGCACAGGATGAGTTAGGTGTCCCAAGAGGTATTAAATCGAAGGTCTTTGAGTCCTCTTTCCAACTCCATGAAGTTTGCTAAATTATGAGTTCAGATGAAGGAGTTATGCCTATTTGAGTGCAGCCTCTCTAGTTAAGGCATTTTAATCCATTTTATGGAGGGGTATTTTGGTCTTTTCCTTACTCCACTAGCCTAGCACATTTTTATTCAATTCAAATAGAAGTCTAAAAAGATTGAAATAATTTTTCATTCATTCCCAATGAGCGTAGGGTTTTTAGATAAAAGTTCAAAAAGTGAAAAGAAAAAAGGATTCAAGCATTCCTTCAAGAACTCGGTTCTTTCGAGGTATATAAGCTCTCATAGTGTTAGGTTTTTTCACCCTCACGCCAATCATGTGATTTTCATCCACATATTCGTTCGTGAGGTTGGTTGATTTGAATACCTGAGGAGTTCTTGAGGTTCTTCTTCATTTTTTAACAATATAGTCTTGTTGAGTTCTTGAGGTGAGGGTTTTGCGAATGAGTGATGTTCTTGAAGGAATTTTTTAGGGTCGTCTATTATTTTTGTTGAGTTTGTGAATCTACATAAGTTTGGGAGTAAAGCATTCGATTCTAGAAGAGTTAGGCCTTGAATTGAGCAAGAACAATTTCTCAAAAATCTAGGTAGCAGTCGGGGTGTCGCGCCAGCAAAATTCCCAACCTACTGTTTAATAGTTTGGGGCCTGGCACACAGCGCATGTAGTGCACCCAAACTACCTTCAGTAGTTTGAGTCCTGGTGCCCTATGCTAGTAGTAATCTAGGCCCATTTCTTCTCTGTTCTTCGTCCAATATGAATTCTTCAAAGTCATGTATTCGCTCTCTTCTCAATACTAACTATCTATGCCTTCATTAATTATTGATAGATCCTATATATCATATTCATAACTCTTAAATCATCATTTCAAATTAAAGTAAAGATTAAGAGTAAGTTCGAGAAACCTTTTTGAGTCATTTTTCAGATGTTTTTTACAATCTTCTATAACTTCTTTTAAGACTTGATTGAATGAGTAAGAGAATTAGGAGATTTGAGTTTCATGTTTCAAAATGAGTATAAGGAAACTAAGTATTCCCAAGTGTAAAAACTATTAAATTTAAAATGAGAGGAAACCTTGATTTCTAAACAAGTTCATGGGGAGTTTTAAGCAGTATTTCTTTTAAGAGAATCTTTTGAGTAATTTTCTCAAGTTGAGGATGAGTTATGTTTTTATACATTTGTGCATGAGCTCAATATATTATTGGGAGTAGTATTGAACTTCGATATGGGGGTGAGTACAGAAAACTCAAAATCCTCGTAAACTATGTATGCAAACATGGGTAAAGGATCATACTTTTTAGATAATTCCTTATTGCTTTAAGCATAGCTTAGTAGATCAACTTAGTTGAGGATTTTCTATACCCCGGCAAGGTATAGGACAGTTCTGGCGGCATGGGCGAGACGTTGTTTCATAACATAGCTTATATTGATGGTTGTCAGTTAGAGAATCTCCCAAATAAGAGTAAAGAGTTTATTATAGTCTTAAATATACATTGTGTTATTAACTATTGTTTTTAAAAGCTTTATATATCTTGAATCTTTCATTGTTGCTTTCATGATGAGTTCTGCGAAGTTGAGATGAGTATGTTTTCCCTTTCTATCAGTTCAGCTATGTATCTCTATATTCAATTTTCCCCTTACATGCTCATACATTCAGTTAACGGATGCCAATTATCCTACATAGTTTCATGGTGCAGATACAACTATTCTGGATCATCAACTGGCACATTTTTATCCCATCACGTTCTAGCTAGCTTTGGTGAGCCTCCTAGATTTTCGGAGGGCTTCACATTATGGTTTTTTTTGTTAGGATGTCATTTTTATTTTACCGAGTTCCATCATAGTATCTAGAGGCTTTATAAACAGTAATTTTTGAGGAGTCTTTCCACATCTCCCTTGTTGATGTTTTAAAGACTTTTAGTTGAACGCTTATGTTCATTTGAGTATTTTAAGAGACCTTTGAGTAAAACTATTTTCATTAATGATACTTTATTAGTTGAGTTTTGCATTTAAGGTTCCTACTTCACTTGAATGATCTTCCGTTGAGTTATGAGCTAGGCCAAGGGTTTGTTTGGGCACCAATAATGGTTCTCAAGTGTCGGCCACGTTCAGGGTATAGACTCGGGGTGTGACACTATCTATCTATCTATCTATCTATCTATCTATCTATCTATCTATATAAAAGTCATCACATCAAGAACATCTAATTCTCAAATACTAAGTCTAAGAGTTAAGAAGACACCAAAATAAATAAATAAAGTAGTTTGTGTCTGAAAACTAAGGACAACATGCCATAACTGAGAGAATCCAACACGATTGTTAATTTATTATTCGTTGTCCTCATTTTTCAATTAAGTAGCAATATATTACTATATGTATATAGTAGACCCAAAAACATATTCAAATGTATAATCAATTTTCTAAATCTTTATACATACCAATATGTAAACTTTAATGAAATTCATATAATACAATACACCTAATATTTAATTACATATCTCAATATAATAAAACTTAGGTTGTAATATGTTAACAAAGTAATAATATTCAGGATTGAAGCCACTGGTTACAAAACCTGTGGCGAAAATAATAACACAAACTTCTTCATATGATTAGCGAATGATTGGCTCACCATTAATCCATCAATCAAATAATGATCACCCTCACTTTCCATTCAAAACCCAACCTTCCAGTACATGAAACTAACACATGTAACAACCCCTCTATTATATTGTTATATTTTCTTACCTCCCCAATCATCCAGCTAATCCCATTGGAAGAATAGTTTCACCTGAAAGCCGTGCTTTCCACTATTTCTTCACGAGCCTTTTGCACCTCTATTATTTTCTTCCTTTCTTCTACCCATTATTACTATCCTAATTATTATACATGACTAATTATAAAAATAGTGAAAATGGCCCACTACCAATTTGAATACTATTTTCTTTAATCACCAACTAAACTAATTATGAAAATTATCCATTAATTATATGATTATAGTTACGAATAGTCCAAAATATCCATTTAGGATCTTTCGGAAAAGTCTTTTATAAAATAAGAAGCTCTTATACTCAAAACGACCTAATAGGTCGTTACACTATCTATCTATCTATCTATCTATCTATCTATCTATCTGTGTGTCTGTCTATCTATTTATTTGTCTATATGTATGTCTATGTATGTTAAATTACTATAGTATCCCCAACTAAAAAAACAAAAATTAGTTTATTTATTAAATTATCACTACAATAAATATGATATTTATCTACGAAATTATTAGCCAGGACATAAAATTCGTCACTAATTATTCATTATTCATGACGAAAATCATATTTCATAGCTAAATATATGCGGCACATACTCTTAGTGACAAAACATGATATTTCGTAGCAAAATTTTGTCTACTAAAATTTCCCACCAAAAAATAAGTTGGCACCATTTATTGAATGTTATTAACTGTGATATAAATTTATCAATGACACATTATTTTGTCACCAAATGGTATACCCAATTTGTGACTAATCTACTTTTGTACTAAAATAATCAAAAATTGGGAACGAAAACTTTTTGTCACGAATAACAACGAATACAAATTGTAGTTAGTCATTGTAAACTTTACCTACAAATTTTACATTTAATTGTGACTTTATTTGTTGTCACTAATAATTAAATTAACTATTTTTTTTTCTTTTATTCTTTTCTCATTTATTAATTTTATTTTTCTTTTATTATTTTCTAGTATTTTTTATTTTATTTTATCCTTTATTAGAGATACCATTTGATATTAAATTTATTATTTCTACCTTTTTTGTTACTTTATCTTGTTTTTATTCTTTTTCCTTCTTTCTATATTTTCACCTTTTTAAGAAAATAAAATAAATTACTTTTGTTCTTTCTCATTAATTATTGTTATTTTCTCTTTTATTCATATTATCATTTATTATAGAGACCATTTGGTAATATATTTTTTTATAATTCCTTCTTTTTTGGGTTGGCTTATCTTCTTTTTATTTTCTTCTCTCTTTCTATATTATTACCTTTTTAAGAAAACAAAATAAATTACTTTTGTTATTTTCTTTCAGAGCTATGGATGAAAAGAAATATAAGAAGAAAAATATTAGTAGAAAGTTAAGAAAAATAAGAAGAAAATTAAACAGATTATATCCGGAATACAAACAACTCAATATCACAAAAACTGATAACGACAAATTAGATCAATTAATAGATAATATATCTAAAATAGAATATAAATATATTCAATATTTA
>JAJOOH010010047.1:0-35677 GCA_029582605.1 Solanum gracilifrons | reverse complement strand
ATATATATATATATATATATATATATATATATATATATATATATGACGATCCACATTTAACATTCACAAAAGAATATGCAATATTATTTTGTGCAAAGTTTATTGTTCAAATTTTTGCTTAAATAAGCAATACTATTTACTATGACATATATTTTCTGAATTGGTACTCACGTGCAACGCACATGTCGGATAACTAGTTTCAAGAAAAGCATAAAGAATTTTTAGAGTATTTCAGAAGGATTTACTACAGCTTCAGTTACCTCTTAAAGAGGCCTTTTGAGAAATTATCTCGACTCATTGAGTACTTTTACATGAGCATACAATTATATTTTGGAGTAGTATTGAGCACCGATTTGGGGTAAGAGTTAAGATAACTCAAACTCCATAACCTACTACGCCAATATAGATAGAATTGTACCACAAGACAGGCAACTCCTCACCTGCCTCAAGAACGCTTTTTATTGGATCCAGCTGTTGCGTTCTATACTCTGTCTAGGTATAGGGAGGCTATGCCAATATGAATAAGATGTTGTATCATCACAAGGCTCATAGTGATAGTTGTCGATTAGAGAAACTCCTCAGTAAAGTAAAGTATAGTAAAGTGTTTTTTTTTTTATATATATATATATATAAGTCACTTGGAATTGAGTTTTGATGTTCCGAGTCACCTTTTTGAATCTCTAATCAAAAGTAAATTACTCTTTCTATTGTTAAATGAAAATAAAGGACTAGGAAAGGAATTATGTTGATCCATAAATAAGTATGAAGCACTCCTGGAGGATCATGTAGTTCTAACACAGTCAGTTTTATCAGCTTATACTTGATTTAAATTAGTGGTGGACAAATTAAATCGTTAATTATGCATATGGTTTGCTTGAATTTTTCAATTTTATTAGTCATGAAGTTGCAACCACAGCTTCGATATACACTCTTTAGAACGCATAAACACAACTTGGCCTTGTGTATCACATCCTAAATTTGAGCTTGTTCATCTTGGTTAAACTAAAAGTTATTATTTTATTAAAAGTGTGAAGGTCAAGAAACGTAAATTCTACCTTGTCATTTTATTTATGTGTCACGCCCCGAAGCTACCCCCAGGACGCGGACACGAGACCTAGGATCACGAGTGACGCCAAGCTAACCCTGCTGGCATATCATATGTATACTTAAAGATTTACTGAAATAGATATACTGTACGGAAGCTAGAAACATATCACAAAATGAAATAATGGGGGATACCATTAATATTTGAATAAAGGAACTATGAGTTTAATGACAACTGAAATATCAAACTCCAAAGCTAAAACTGAATCTAACTATATCTGAAATAAAGCCTCTAACTGACTAGAGATGTTGGAACATTCCCCAGCTAAATCTAGCAAAAACTAAAACTAAAGACTGAAAGAAAAAGAGATAATCATACCAATTGTCCTCGAAGAATGAGGACTCACCACTTATGTTGCTGAACTGAAGATCGGGAACCGATCTATGTGTGATCTAAAAGTTGAGGACCTGAATCTACATCACGAGAAGATGTAGCTCAGAGTATGCATCAGTACTTGAAAGGTACTGAGCATGCAGGATAGAGTAAAGCTGAATAAACATTTAATTGAACAAAGCGATAAAGCAATGATATAATCTGAACATGATAAATATGCTAAACATACTGAATATGAATTAACTGAATGCAATGACCAAGTTTATAACATGCTGAAACTGAATACTGAACTATATCTGGTAACTTGGTCAATGCAATAGAATCTGACTATAGGAGCTACTAATAACCGACATAAAACCATATGAGGTAAATGTGAAGTCCGATATATACGCCCTTTCGAGAGGACCCAATATACCCTACCAGAGGTATAGAGGCATGACTGGCGTGATCACTAAACTGATGCCCATAGAGGGGACTTATAACCTATGGGGGCACGTAGTTCTGGACTTGAGGGTAACTGACCCTAGTCCAACTCGGTATAAAGCCTACTCCCAACTGAATATATGAAATTTGTAACATACTGAAGTAAACTGGATAACTGAATAATCTGACATGCAAAATCTGAAAATGCAACGTGTATATCTGACAATGAAGCATTTGAAAACTGAGGCATGTATATATGTTTATCTATCCTAGCTAATGTAATTCATGAACTAAAAGAACTACATAACTAGGGTACTGATGTTATGCAAGAATCTACACAATACAATACTAAAATCATGATAATCTGATTATGAACATTACAATAACTAAATCATAGTAATCTGTTGAAATACTAGAAACCCTAGGTCTAGATAATATGGAGGGAATCAAGAATCTGACTGAATTCTAGGGACCTAATGGGTGAAAGGAACCCACATACCTGGTGATGAAATTCACTGATTTTGGGGCTGGAACTGATGAAAACCTTGCTGCGTTTTCCTGAAGGGCTACTCAACTTTTCTCTCTATTTTGCTCTAAGTTTTGCTTGATTTTGGTGAATGATTGATTATGGTAAGTTCTAATTTAGTTTCTAGGCTAAAATTGACCAAAACCACGTAGTTTAGGGTTTAGACGACGTAGTTTAGGTGTCCAATGCATAGGGGGAAAGACCAAAATGACCCTACTTAAAAATCTTACGCAGCTGACCACGGCCCCTCTGACGACCTGTTAAATGGACCACGGACCGTGGAGCTGGTCATGGTCCTTGGTCCAGTAGCTGCTGGTTCTGCGGTGGCCTTTCACGGGCGCCACCACGGCCCGTCGTCAGGACCACGACCCATGAAGGGTCCCATGGTCGTGAGGTGGTCCATGGCCCGTGAAGGGCTATGTGGTCCACCCCGGTTGGAAGGTGTTGAAGTTCATAGGCAGGTCAACGGACCGTGGACCCTATCACGGTTTGTGAACCCTGCCGTGGTTCACTGGTTCAGGTGATTTTCTACTGCATTTTCTAAGTCCGGTTTTTGAGGTGTTACATTATGTTTCCTTATCTGAGACGCGAAATTGTGACCTCATGCAAGACGATATATTATTTTTGCCCTCGTTAAGGCTTAACACTTATATGAAGCATTTATTCTACTAAGTTGGAACAAATAATTTTGTCTGTTTTCTCTCATTTATTTTATTGAATGCACGGGTCTTGAAACAAAATCATCTCACCTATAATAACTTTATTAAGTAATTAAGCCCTTGAATTTCTTTCTTGAGCCAAAATTTCTTTTGTTGACATTTGAGTTCAATAAACTAACAAGCCTAATGCATGATTAACAATAAACAAACTGATTGTCATGACCCTATTAACCAAAATAAGTAATCAAATCTTATAGTAAACTACTCCCAACTAATCCAAATAAATTAGTTCACTTTAAACTTAAAAGCAAGTAAGAAACACAAGACAAATTATTACAAAAAAATAAAAGCATGACAACTCGGAACTTCCCAATGGATTTATGGATTAAGACCATCAAATTGACCTACACATCACTGCCAAAAACAATATAAAAAAAATTAGGACAAGGAAGAAGAACAACCTCTGTAATCTATGTGATTTTTGGACAGCGCCGTTGATCGGAGTTCGACTATACACCTCACTAACCCCACTATTTTTGCTTCGATCGGAGAACTTGGTAGTTAGAAGAAGGTCGATTGGTGGTTTGAAATGGTAATGATAATAGAAAACTTGAAATGCAAGAATACATGACTTGTTTTTTATTTTATAAAAGGGGCCGAAATTGTAAATAAGCAAGATAAACTAGTACCCATAATGTCATTAGAATCTACAACCTCAGCTAATGGGTTTAGCTATTCATACTAGAAATGAAAAATACAATATAATATATGTTGCGAAAATATCGTGGATTATTAGCTAGCACACAATTACACGTAAATAAAATAGAAAAGAAAAATAACACAAGGATTTAACGAGGTTAGGCTAGACTAATCCTCCAGGCAAAAGTGGAGAGAGTTTTTTTCTATGAAAAAAGAAGATGTGTACAGTCCTTTCGAATCTCCAAATACATTCCCTATGTATAGATCTCAAGTAGTCTCAAACTTATAAGGAAAAATTTATCCTAATCATTGAAGGATAGTATATTTCTTTTCCAAATCTATAAGGACAAAGAGTCTCCTAAACCAATAGGGATTATGAGTTTTCAGGAAAAAAATTCAAGATATAATCAACAAAATGTAATAACAAACATTCTTAAAGATTAAATAAAGCAGAAGATGCAAACTTGTTGAGTAAAGTTAGCAATTTGAAGAAGATTTCATGTTTTCCAACAAAACTTAGCAATTTCAGCAGGCTAGATCAAATAATGGTTTAACATTTGAATGTAAATAAACTAGACTTTAGTCTCAACACCAAACAAACTTCCAGATCTATCAATACAAACTAAAATATTATTCGATGTTTGGTCTACATATAAAAGAATTGAAGGTCATAAAAGTCATATCAAATAGCACCATATTATTTCTTGTTGGGATGGGAACTTTCTCCTTCATGGACAACGTGAACTTGTCAGTAAGGGTCTTTGTTGTGTTTTTCTCTCACAAATTCACAAATACACATATCATTTTTCTCCAGAAGGTTCTGCTTACACAAACTACGCCACCTGCCAATCAGCCATATTCTACCATTCTGCCAAATCTTGAGCTATGCCTCAAATTCTCTGCCAACAGAATCATGAATGGTCATGCTTGAAGGGAATTCAAGTGGGTAATCTCTCACCACATCATTCGAAACGTAATACAATTAGGAAAAAAGACATTGTTAAATGAGAATATTATAAGGTTGAACTATAAAACAATCCACTAAATAGTTATAGGTTAATAATTACCAAGTTATTTCTCCTATCTGGACGTATTTTTATTACAAAGTAAGAATTTTTTGGCTTAGTTGCACATTCTCTTCTAAATATATCTATTGAAATTGGTCATGGGGATCATTCACCTTGCCAACAGTCGCACTTTTGAATTTAACTAAATCAAGAAAAAAGTTATCTGGTCAAGTTCACAAACATAAATAACATGGATACTCAGAGTTACTCTATATATTTTATTTTACAATGTCGTATTTTATTGAACATGGACTTTAAGAAAGAAATCAGACTTTTGAAACATATCAAAAGTATTAGAAAATGATATTTAATTTGATTATTTTTTGTTTTTTCAAAAACTAAGAAAAAGTTCCCTTAGAAGGCTCGTTTTGTCAGCGGACCAAACAACTAAACCTTTTAAAAAACATTTAACACTTGTATCCTTAGATATATGATGACACTAATATGAATACAATGTATTGTCTAAATATTCATAGATGTCATTTTTGTAGTAACATAATAACACGAAAGAAATTGAATTGCATATAAAATGAAATAGAATGGTAGTGTAAAATCTCGCAATTGAAATACTAGGAAGAAGTAAAGAATTGAAAATAGTCATTTTTGGAAAGAATATAAAAATCTGGAAAATTTGTTAAGTATGTTAAGTTGAGTTTTTGGTCTAATTCAAACGACCATAACTCCTAGCTTAGAATGAGTTAGGTGTGTTTTCAGATATTGTAGGAAAGATCTTAGAATAATCTTTCCAACGCCACCAAGTTTGCGCGATTCTGAGTATGTATGAGTGAGATATGACCATTTGATGTTGGGTTGTTCAATTAAGGAAAATCTAAACCGGATTTTGGAAGGGTATTTTAGTCTTTTCCTTTCCCAATTATTTTAATCCATTTTTAGGAGTTTAATTGGGGTCAAATCAGAATTTGGTCAGTTTAGAAAATTGGAAATTTACGCTAGGGCATGGAGAAAGAACAAAAAAGAGGAGAAAAGGCCAGATTCATCAAGAACGTTCAAGTTTGATTGTGGATTTCGCCAAGGACTCAATCCTACGAAGTATGTGAGATCACATAGCGTTGGGTTAGTTCACCCCCGCGCCAATCATGATTTATTTCAGCGAATTTATGTTCTTGAAGGTTTATAAATTGAGTTCTTGATGGGTTTTGTTGTAGTTCTATTGAGTTCTTGATTCGTTGAAATTGTTGAGGAGTTGTTGATCCTAATTCATGAAATTAGATGTCGTTTTGGGTAGATTCTTGCATATTTTGGTTATGTAGTCAAATCTAAGTGTTTGGGGAAAGACCCAATTGAGTTTAGAGGGTTTAGAGTTGAAAAACGAAAGGGGAATTTCGTCAAAATATTGAGAATGGGAATGGGGCGTCGCGCTAGCCAGCGCGCCCCAAAGAGTCCTCTGAAGTTTTGACCCTGGGGCGCCGTGCCAGTCAGTTCGCCCCAACTTCAGCTCTAAAGTTTTAGGTCTGGCGCCAGGGACGCCAGGTCTTCTGCTTGTTTCCCATTCTTTCTGTACTAGTTCCCTTGACACATACCTATGTTTCCTAGTCGAATCCTGCACTCTAAGGTACGTTTAAACAACATGAAATCATCCATAACATGAGATCATGAGCCTTGAATCCATAATCCAATTCAAGGAAAGTTAAGATCAAAGTTAAGGGAAGTAAGAGTCAAGTCAAGAAAAATTCTTAGAGTTTTCCAAAAGTCTTTTCCAAATGTTTTAACTTTGTTTTAAGACTTAAAGTTCAAGTTGAGTAAAGAGTAAGGAGTAAAGAGTAAGGATTGAAGTTCATTTCTTCAAAAGTATATGGGGACTATGTATTCCCAAAGAGTTTAAAATGTTTTCACATTTAAACAAGTAAGGAAACCTTTATTTCCAAAGAGCCTTGGAGCTAGTTTTCAGAAAAGAGTAATCACTTTCACAATTAAGCAAGAGAGGAAACTTTGATTTTCAAGATAGCCTTTGAGCTAAGTTTTTGAGCAATTATCTCAAATCACAGAAAGAAGTATGTTTTTAAAACATAAGAGCTAGTATCATATTTGGGAGTAGTATTGAGCATCGATATGGGGGAGAGTTCAGGCAACTCCCAGCCCCCATAAACCATGTAGCCATCACGGGTAGAAAAGGGTCATACTTTTTAGATGATTCCTTAGTGCCTTTTAGCATAGACTAGTGGGTCCACTTAGTAGTCAGGTTCTATACCCTCGGCAAGGTATAGGACGGCCTTGCCAGCGTGAGGTAAAACGATGTATCATCACAATAGCTCTTACGTAATGGTTGTCGGTTAGAAAAACTCCCACAGAAGTATTTGTATTCTTATGTACACAGTTTAATTGTATTTTTACATACATTTCTGAGTTATATCTATATCTTTGCATACACACAGAGTATCATTGTATTTCCAAATACGTAGAGTTGACATCCATGTTTAAAAAGTTTTTTCTTTATATTGCACTTGTTTTATACTACTTTATATTGAAATGAGTTCAGTTAAGTTGAGTTGAGTAGAGTCAAGTAAGTTCTTCAGTTCTTTTCAAGCTTATGTATTGTTTTAGAATTCCCCTCGCATACTCGTACATTCAATGTACTGATGCCTTTTGGCTTACATCTTCTTATGATACAGACACAGGTAACCAGAGCCTCATTGATCTAGTTGAGCATTCAGAGTAAGTTGGTGAGCCTCCTTGCTTTCCGAAGGACCCCCTTTTTATTGCTTTTAGTAGCTTTAGTTCATTAGGATGTCGTGGGTCTTGTCCCGACATCCATCTCAGTTGTTTTCGAGGGTTCATAGACAGTCACATGTTAGTTCTTCAGTCTTTTTATTTTCATTATCTTATGTTGAGACTTGAGTTTGCCTTATTGGCTAGTTGAATGTTTTCTTAATGACATTCTAAGTTTTATATGAGGTATCTTTGATAAGTTAAGTCTTCTGCTGAGTAAGTAAGTCAGGCCAAGGGTTCGTTTGGGGCCAACAATGGTTCTCGAGTGTCAATCCAACCCAGGGTGTAGGCTCGGGAAGTGACAAAATTGGTATCAGAGCCCAAGGTTCAAGAGTCTTAGGGAGTCTATGAAGCCGTGTCTATAGAGTCCTAGTTATCGGTGTGAAATGTGCCACATCTATAATTAGGAGCCTGGAATATTTAGAAAATTCTTTTACTTCTTTCACACTCATTTCATGCGTTAGAGTTTGATCTCTAAAAAGTTTCTTCTAACTCGTGCTTGCGCGTGTTTTTCAGATCATGCCTCTACGAAGAGCTGTCTGAGGTCGTCCGGCAAGAAAGAATGTTGAACCACAGGAACAAAGGGTACCTAATGCACCGGAAGTGCAACCCCAAGGAGAGGTCACCAATGCTGAGTTTTGTGAGGCTATCTAGATGTTGAGCCAAGTTGTGACCAACCAAACTGGGCAACAGAGAGAGAATCGACAGAAAGTGGCTAATACTTCGAGGATCTGCGAGTTCCTAAGGATGAATCCTCCAAACTTCATGGGTTTAAGTGTTACTAAGGATCCAGAAACTTTGTTGAAGAACTTTAGAAGGTTTTCGAAATCATGCATGTTGCTGATACTAGGAGGGTGGAACTAGCTGCATACCAGATAAAGGGTGTCACTAGGATATGGTTCGACCAATTGAAAAAGAATCGATTTGGGAGAGCACCACCTGCGAGCTGGGCTTGTTTTCAGGGGGCCTTCTTGGGGTGTTTCTTCCCCCGAGAACTGAAAGAGGCTAAGGTACAAGAGTTCCTCACACTTAAGCAGGATTCTTTGAGCGTTCATGAGTATAGTCTGAGGTTCACACAACTTTCCTGGTATGCTCCGAAAATGGTTGCTGACATGAGGAGCAGAATGAATTTATTTGTTGCTGGGTTGTCTCATCTGTCGAGTAAGGAAGGTAAGGCTGCAATGATAATAGGTGACATAGATATAACAAGGTTGATGGTCTATGTGTAGCAGGTTGAGGAAGAGAAGCAAATGGATAGAGAAGAGTTTAAGAATAAGAGAGCTAAGACAGAGAATAAGTCCAGACAACAGAAGAATAATGCCAACCGATCATCCTTCCAACATAAATAGAAGGGACCTACTCCATCATCTGCTAGTGGACCTGCACAACAGAACCAAAGTGAGTATACTAGTCAGAATTTCAGAGCCAAACTTATCTATTCTTAGGGTACAATGACTCAAGGGGGTAGTACGCCTCTTGCATGTGCTAAGTGTGGTAGAAACCACTCAGGGACATGTCGTGATAGCTCCACTAGTTGCTTTAAGTGTGGCCAGAATGGTCACTTTATGCGAAAGTGTCCAAAGAACAAGCAGGGTAGTGGTAATGGGGGGAAATAGAGCCCAGTCTTCTTCAATTGCTCCACCAGACAGAGCTGCACCTATAGGGGCTACTTCAGGTACTAGCGGAGGAGCAAACCATCTATATGCTATCACTAGTCGCCAAGAGCAAGAGGATTCGCCAGATGTTGTCACTGGTATGATCCAAGTCTTTAACTTTTATGTTTATGCTTTGCTAGACCCAGGAGCGAGTTTATCCTTTGTTACTCCGTATGTTGTGATGAATTTTAATGTTCTTCCTGAGTAACTTAGTGAGCCCTTCAGTGTTTCTACACATTTTGGTGAGTCTATTCTAGCTGAGAGAGTCTATCATGATTGTCCTATTTTTGTCAATCACAAGAGTTCCATGGCTGATTTAGTTGAGTTAGACATGGTAGATTTTGATGTCATTCTTGGTATGGACTGGATTCATACTTGTTATGCCTCAGTTGATTGTAGAACTTGAGTTGTCAGGTTTCAGTTTCCAAATGAGCCAGTCTTAGAGTGGAAAAGTAGTTCAGCAGTGCCTAAGGGTAGTTTCATTTCGTACCTTAAGGCAAGGAAGTTAGTTTCCAAGGGGTATGTCTATCACTTGGTCCGAGTTAATGACTCTAGTGTTGAGATACCTCATATTCAGTCAGTGTTAGTAGTAAAAGAGTTTCCAGAAGTCTTTCTAGATAATCTTCCCGGAGTCCCTCTTGAGAGAGAAATAGACTTCAGTATAGACCTTCTTCTAGATACTCATCCTATATCTATTCCGCCATATAGAATGGCACCAGCAGAGTTGAAAGAGCTTAAAGAACAGTTGAAAGATCTCCTTGCTAAGGTCTTTATTCGACCAAGTGTCTCACCTTGGGGCGCTCCGGTCTTGTTTGTGAGGAAGAAGGATGGTTCCCTTAGGATGTGTATATATTACCGTCAGTTGAACGAGGTTACCATCAAGAACAAATACCCTCTTCCGAGAATTGATGATCTTTTCGATGAACTTCACGGTGACACCTATTTCTCTGGAATAGATCTCAGATCTGGCTACCATCAGTTAAGAGTAAGGGAATATGATATTCCAAAGATAGCCTTCAGAACCCGTTATGGTCATTATGAGTTTCTGGTCATGTCATTTGGCTTGACCAATGTGCTTGCAACATTCATGGACCTTATGAATAGAGTATTCAAACCTTATTTAGATATGTTTGTTATCATCTTCATTGATGACATACTTGTAACATCTCACAAATTGAAATATCTAGGAAGAAGCTAAAAACTGGTAATAGTCATTTTTGGAAAGAATGAAAAAATCTGAAAAATTGTTTAAGTTAGGAAAAGTGAGTTTTTGGTCAACTTCAAATGACCATAACTCCTAGCTCAGAATGATTTAGGTGTAGATCCAGATATGGTTGGAAAGCTCTTGGAATGATCTTTCTAGCTCTACTAAGTTTGCGAGATTCCGAGTTCGTATGAGTAAGTTATGCCTTTGGAAGTTGGGCTGTTGGATTAAGGAAAATCCAAATCTGGACTTTTGAAGGGTAGTTTGGTCTTTTCCTTACCCTTTTATTTTAATTCGTTTTTGGTAATTACTTAGGGGTCGAAATTGAACTTAGTAAGTTTACGCATTTGGAAAAAGAGTTAGAGCTTTGAGAGAAGAGAAAAGAAGAGGAGAAAAGAGGAGAAAGGAGAAGAATGTTCAAGATTTGTCAAGATTGTCGAGTTTGGCTTGTGGATTTCATCGGGGGTGATCCCTACAAGGTATGTGAGATCACATAGCATTGGGTTAATTCACCCACGCGCCAATCATGGTTTATTTCAGCGAATTTAAGTTCTTGGAAGCTTAGAAATTGAATTCTTGAATGGGTTTGTTAAAGTTTCATTAGATTCTTGTTTCGTTGAATTCGTTGAGGAGTTGTTTGATCCTACTATGTGATTTTAGGTTCGATTTTGAGTAGAATCTGATGTACTTTGAACATTTAATCGATTCTAAGTGTTGGGTAAAACAACCCACGGAGTTTGGAGGGTTTAAAGTCAAAAAATGAAGAAGAGATTTTGTCGGACGAAATCCGACAGTAGTGGCGCGTCGCGGAGCTAGTTCCTAGTTTTGGGAATTTTTGTTTCGTTTCGCGGAGCCGCCACGGAGTCTTCTGCCTCAAAAGTCATTTTCGAAACTAAAAACTAATTATGTCTCCGTATCGCGGACCCACCCTCAGATATTGATTTTTAGTTTTTCTCATGTTTAGCTATCTAAATTAATTCCTAAACATCATGAGATCTTTCCTATCATAAATCACCATCCTTGAATCCATAATTCAATTTAAGGATCATTTAGGAATCAAGTCAAGAGAAGTCAAGAGTTAAGTTAAGAGAAGTTCATAAAGTTTCTTTTTTTAAAAGTCTTTTACAAATGTTTTAACTTTGTTTTAAGACTTAAGTTTTGAGTTGAGTAAAGAGTAAAGCTTGAAGTTCATTTCTTCAAAAGTATACGGGGACTATGTATTCCCAAAGGGTTTTAAATGTTTTCACATTTAAACAAGAAAGGAAAACTTTGATTTCCAAGATAGCCTTTGGGATAAGTTTTGATCAATTATCTCAAATCACATAAAGAAGTATGTTTTAAACATAAAGAGCTAGTATATTTTGGGAGTAGTATTAAGCACCGATATGGGGAAGAGTTCATACAACTATCAGCCCCCATAAACCATGTAGCCATCATGGGTAGAAAAGGGTCATACTTTTTAGATTAATTCTTTTTGCATAGACTATTGGATCCACTTAGTAATTCGGGTCCTATACCTTGGGCAGGGTATAGGATGCGCTGGCAGCGTGAGGGAGATTGTTGTATCATCACAATAACTCTTATGTGATGGTTGTCGGTTAGAGAAACTCCCACAACATTATTTTGTATCTTTATATACATCAGATATATTTGTATTTTTTATGTACAAGTAGAGTTCATATTGTATATTTGCATACATACAGAGTTGTTATTCTATTTCTAAATACACAGAGTTGACATCATGTTTTTAAACAGCTTTTCCTTAGATTGCACTTGCTTTTAAATTTATTTTTATTGAAATGAGTTCAGTTATGTTGAGTTGAGTTGGGCCAGGTAAGTTCTTCAGTACCTTTCAGATTCTTTTCAAGCCTATGATGTGTTTAACATTCCAAATCACATACTCGTACATTCAATGTACTGATGCCAGTTGGCCTGCATCGTATTATGATGCAGACGCAGGTAAATAGGATCGGCATCCAGCGCATTGTTGATCCAGTGAGCAGTTCAGAGTCTGATGGTGAGCCTCTTTGCATTCCGGAGGATCCCTTTTGTTTACTTTCAGTATTAGATAGTTCATTAGGATGTCGTGGGCCTGTCCCGACATCCATCTTAGTTGTTTTAGAGGTTTCATAGATAGTAAGTCAGATGTTAGTTCATTCGTCATCATTTTGTTATTGACTTATATTCAGATTTGAGTGGCCATTTTGGCTAAGTTAAATGTTTATTTTCAAAACATTATGAGTTCAGTTTGAGACAGTTAAGTTGTTTAGCATTTGAATTCCTTTCTTAATTCTTAGAGTCTTCTGCTGAGTAAGTAAGTTAGGCCAAGGGTTCGCTTGGGGCCAACAATGGTTCTCGAGTGCCAACCACGTCCAGGGTGTAGGCTCGGGGAGTGACAAACATGGTATCAGAGCACAGAGTTCAAGATTCCTAGGGAGTCTATGAAGCCGTGTCTGTAGATTTCTAATTATCGGTGTGAAGCGCGCCACATCTATAATTAGGAGGCTGCAACATTTAGAAATTCCTTCACTTCTTTCATATTCATTTTTTGTGTTACAGTTTTTCTCTAAAAGTTTCTTTCTAACTCGTGCTTACGCGTAACCGATTGTGAGCTGGGCTATGTTTGAGAATGCTTTCATGGGGCATTTCTTTCCCCGTGAGCTAAGAGAAGCAAAAAGATGGTTACCGACAAGAGGAGAAGGATGAGTATATTTGTTGTTGGGTTGCCTCGTCTATTAGATAAGTGACATGGACATAGCAGGGCTAATGATCCATGTCCAATAAGTTGAAAAGGACAAGATGAAGGATACATAAGAGTTTAAGAATAAGAGGTCTAAGTCATCAAGGAATGAATCCGGGCAGCAAAAGAGTAATGCGAACCGATCTTCTTTCCAATATAAGCAGAAAGGACTTGCTCCATCATCTGCTAGTGCACCTGCACCAAGGAACAAATGTGAGTATAATAGTCAGAATTCTCAGAACTTCAGAGCTAGACATGCACATTCGCAAGGTAGTAAAGCACAAGGGGATACTAAGACTCCTGCATGTGCTAAGTGTGGTAGGAGCCACTCAGGGATGTGTCGTGATGACTCCACTAGTTGCTTCAAGTGTGGCCAGAATGGTCATTTTATAAGAGAGTGCCCTAAGAACAGGCGGAGTAATGGTAAAGAGGGAAACAGAGCCTAATCTTCTTCAGTTACTCCACCAGATAGAGCTGCATCTAGATAAGCTACTTCAAGGGTAGTTGGAGAAGGAAACCGTCTTTATGCTATCCTAGTCGCCGAGAGCAAGAGGATTCGCCAGATGTTGTCATTGGTATGATCCAAGTCTTCAATTTTTATGTTAATCCTGAGCAACTTAGTGAGCCATTCAATGTTTCTACATCTGTTGGTGATTCTATTCTAGCAGAGAGAGTCTATCGTGATTATCCCATTTTTGTCAATCACAAGAGTACCATGGCTGATCTAGTTGAGTTAGACATGGTAGATTTTGATGTCATTCTTGGTATGGACTGGCTTCATGCCTACTATGCCTCAGTTGATTGTAGAACTTGAGTTGTCAAGTTACGGTTTCCAAATGAGCCAGTCTTAGAGTGGAAAAGCAGTTCAGCAGTGCCTAAGTGTCATTTTATTTCGTACCTTAAGGCAAGGAAGTTGGTTTCTAAGGGGTGTGTCTATCACTTAGTCGGAGTTAATGACTCTAGTGTTGAGATACCTCATATTCAGTCAGTTTCAGTAGTAAGAGAGTTTCCAGAAGTCTTTCCTGACGATCTTCCCAGAGTCCCTCCTGAAAGAGAGATATACTCTGGTATAGACCTTCTTCTAGATACTCGTCCTATATCTATTCCGCCATATAGAATGGCACCAACAGAGTTGAAAAAGTTATAAGAGCAGTTGAAAGTAAGGGAATGTGATATTCCCAAAGACAACATTCAGGACCCGTTAAGGTCATTATGAGTTTCTGGTCATGTCGTTCGGTTTGACTAATGCACCAACAACGTTTATGGACCTTATGAATAGAGTCTTCAAACCTTATTTAGATATGTTTGTTAACGTCTTCATTGATTACATCCTAATCTATTCAAGGAATGAAGAAGATCATGCTAGCCATCTCAGAATAGTTCTTCAAACTTTGAAAGATAGAAAGTTGTATGCCAAGTTCTCTAAGTGTGAGTTTTGGCTTGAGTCTGTGGCATTCTTCAACCACATAGTTTTCGGTGATGGAATTAGAGTTGACACTCAGAAGATAGAGGCAGTGCAGAACTGGCCTAGACCCATATCTCCAACGGATATTACGAGTTTCTTGGGGTTGGCTAACTATTATAGAAGCTTCATCGAAGGGTTCTCGTCAATTTCTTCTCCTTTGACCAACTCAGAAGACAGTGAAGTTTCAATGGTCTAAAGCTTGTGAGAAAAGCTTTCACGAATTGGAAAAGAGGTTAACTACTACCCAATTTTGACCTTACCAGAAGGTACTCAAGGTTTTGTGGTGCATTGTGATGCATCTAGAGTTGGTTTGGGTTGTGTGTTAATGCAGAATGTCAAAGTTATAGCTTATGCCTCTAGACAATTGAAAGTTCATGAGAAGAAATATCCAACCCATGACTTAGAGTTGGTTGCTATAGTATTTGCTTTGAAAATATGGTGTCATTATCTTTATGGTGTTCATGTGGATGTGTTCACCGATCACCAGAGTCTTCAGTTTGTGTTTAGTCAGAAAGAGCTTAGTCTCAGACAGAGGAGGTGGTTAGAATTACTCAAATATTTTGACAAGAGTATTCTTTATCACCCAGGTAAGGGTAATGTTGTTGATTATGTCTTGAGCAGGTTATCTATGGGTAATACCGCCCACTTTGAAGAAGGTAAGAAAGAGTTAGCAAAAAGATGTGCATAAACTCGCACGATTAGGAGTTCGATTAATGGATTCCAAAGAAGGAGGAATAGTGGTGATGAATGGGGCTGAATCATCATTAGTGTCAAAAGTAAAAGGCAAGCAAGACCAAATCCCATTTTGCTTGAATTGAAGGCTAATGTTCATAAGTAAAAGGTTGTGGCTTTTGAACAAGGGGGAGATGTCGTACTGAGATATTAAGGTAGGTTGTGTGTACCAATGGTGGATGGACTCCAAGAGAGAATCATGGAGGAAGCTTATAGCTCCAGATATTCCATTCATCCGGGTTCCACCAAGATGTGCCGTGACTTGAGAGAAGTCTATTGGTGGAATAGTATGAAGAAGAGATATCCACATCTCTTCGAACCCAGAGAAATTCCAGATCAAGGTACTAATCCTTTCTTAGTATTTATTTACAAGTTGGCATGTTGTTTTGCATTTGCCTATGGGTGTTCGAACTGAATGTTGCATTTTACACCCTTAGCCTAGTAAGAGTAATCTCATTCGAGGATGAATGTTCTCAAGGGGGAGATATTGTAACATCTCGCAAATTGAAATAGATAGGAAGAAGCTAAGAACTGGAAATAGTCATTTTTGGAAATAATCAAAAATCTGGAAAATTGTTTAAGTTAGGAAAAGTGAGTTTTTGGTCAACTTCAAACGACCATAACTCCTAGCTCAAGATGAGTTAGGTGTAGATCCAGATATGGTTGGAAAGCTCTTGGAATGATCTTTCCAGCACCTCCAAGTTTACGCGATTCTGAGTTCGTATGAATAAGTTATGCCTTCGGAAGTTGGGTTGTTGGATTAAGGAAAGTCCAAATCCGAATTTTTGAAGGGTAGTTTGGTCGTTTCCTTAACCTTTTATTTTAATTCATTTTTGGTAATTACTTAGGGGTCTAACCAAACTTAGTCAGTTTACGCTTTTGGAAAAAAAGTTAGGTCTTTGAGAGAAGAGAAAAGAAGAGGAGAAAGGAGAAGAACGTTCAAGATTCGTCAAGATCGTCGAGTTTGTCTTGTGGATTTTCTTCGGGGGTGATCCCTACAATGTATGTGAGATCACATAGCATTGGCTTAATTCTCCCATGCGCCAATCATGATTTATTTCAGCGAATTTAAGTTCATGAAAGCTTAGAAATTGAGTTCTTGAATGGGTTTGTTGAAGTTTCATTAGATTCTTGTTTCATTGAATTTGTTGAGGAGTTGTTTGATCCTAATCTGTGATTTTTTAGGTTCAATTTTGAGTAGAATCATATGTACTTTGAACATTTAATTGATTCTATGTGTTGGGTAAAAGAACCCACGGAGTTTAGAGGGTTTAGAGCCGAAAAATGAAGAAGAGATTTCGTCGGATGAAATCCGACATCAGTGGCGCGTCGCGGAGTTGGTTCCTTGTTTTTGGAATTTTTGTTTCACGTCGCGGAGCCGTCACGGAGTCTTCTGCCTCAAAAGTCATTTTCGAAACTAAAATTTAAATATGTCTCCGCGTCGTGGACCCACCCTCAGATATTGATATTTGGTCTTTTTCTCATGTTTAGCTATCTAAATTCATTCCTAAACATCATGAGATTTTTCCTATCACAAATCACGATCCTTGAATCCATAATTCAATTGAAGGATTAGTTAGGAGTCAAGTCAAGATAAGTCAAGAAGTCAAGAGTTAAGAGAAGTTCATAAAGATTCTTTTTTTAAAAGTCTTTTACAAATGTTTTAACTTTGTTTTAAGACTTAAGTTTTGAGTTGACTAAAGAGTAAAGCTTGAAGTTCATTTCTTCAAAAGTATATGGGGACTATGTATTCCCAAAGGGTTTAAAATGTTTTCACATTGAGAAAGAGGTTGACTAGTCCCCCAGTTTTGACCTTACCAAAAGGTACTTTGTTGTTTATTGTGATGTGTCTAGAGTTGGTTTGGGTTGTGTGTTAAGGCAGAATGGCAAGGTTATCTCTTATGCGTCCAAACAGTTGAAAGTTCATGAGAGGAACTACCCAACCCACGATCTAGAGTTGGCTGCCGTAGTATTTGCTTTGAAAATATGGCGCCATTATCTTTATGGTGTTCATGTGGATGTGTTTACCGATCACAAAAGCCTTCAGTATGTGTTTACTCGGAAAGAGCTTAATCTCAAACAAAGGAGGTGGTTAGAATTACTCAAGGATTATGATATGAGCATTATTTATCACCGAGGTAAGGCTAATGTTGTTGTTGATGCCTTGAGCAGCTTGTCTATGGGTAGTACCACCCATTTTTAGGAAGATAAGAAAGAACTAGCGAAACATGAGCACAAACTTGCACACTAGGGAGTCCGACTAATGGATTCCACAAAAGGAGGAGTAGTGGTGATGAATGGGGCAGAATCATCATTAGTGTCAGAAGTAAAAT
The DNA here is from genome assembly GCA_029582605.1 of Solanum gracilifrons. Classification (NCBI taxonomy): domain Eukaryota; kingdom Viridiplantae; phylum Streptophyta; class Magnoliopsida; order Solanales; family Solanaceae; genus Solanum; species Solanum gracilifrons. The sequence continues at coordinate 18,009 of JAJOOH010010047.1, read as the reverse complement.
AGAGCCAAGACCAAGACCCATTTTGCTTTAATTGAAGGCAAATGTTCATAAGCAAAAAATAATGGTTTTTGAACAAGGGGGAGATGGTGTATTGAGGTATCAAGGTAGGTTGTGTGTACCAAGGGTGGATGAACTCCAAGAGAGGATCATGGAGGAAGCTCATAGCTCCAGATAATCCATTCATTCGGGTTCCATAAAGATGTATCATGACTTAAGAGAGGTTTATTAGTGAAGTATGAAGAAGGGCAGTGCAGAGTTTGTTGCTAAGTGTCCGAATTGCCAACAAGTTAAAGCAGGGCATCAAAGGCCCGGTGGTTTGGCTCAAAATATAGAATTTCCAGAATGGATGTGGGAGATGATAAACATGAACTTCATCACAGGTTTGCCAAGGTCTCACAGGCAGCATGATTCTATTTGGGTGATTGTTGATAAAATGACAAAGTCAGCCCACTTTTTGCCGATAAAGAATACCCATTTAGCAGAAGATTATGCTTTGTATATTCAAGAGGTGATCAGACTCCATGGGGTTCCGATCTCCATTATTTCAGACAGAGGTGCGCAATTTACTGCATAGTTTCGAAAGTCATTCCAAAAAGGCTTGGGTTCAAAGGTGAACTTAAGTACTGCATTTCATCCTCAGACAGATGGGCAAGCAAAGTGCACTATTCAGACCTTAGAGGATATGTTTGTGTGATTGATTTCAAGGGGAATTGGGATGATCACCTACCTCTCATTGAGTTCGCTTACAATAATATTTATCACTCTAGCATCGAATGGCTCCTTATGAAGCTCTTTATGGGAGAAGATACATATCTCCAATTGGATGGTTTGAAGTTGGTGAAGCTGGGTTGATAGGGTGCACTTGAAGGTTTCACCCATGAAAGGTGTTATGATATTTGGTAAGAAGGGGAAGCTTAGTCCCCGGTATATTGGCCCTTACATAATATCGAAAAGGGTAGGTAATGTAGCTAATGAGTTGGAGCTACCATAAAAGTTAGTCGCGGTTCATCCAGTTTTTCACATCTCCATGTTGAAGAAGTGCATGGGCAATCCTTCATTGATCATACCAACTGAAGATATTGTGATCAAGGATAGTTTATCTTATGAAGAGATTCCGATCCAGATTCTAGATCACCAAGTTCGCAATTTGAGAACTAAGGAAGTAGCATCAGTCAAAGTCCTTTGGAGGAACCAATTTGTTGGGGAAGCTACTTGGGAAGCTGAGGAGGATATGAAGAAGAGATATCCACATCTCTTCGAATATGAAGAAGTTTAAATTAAGGTACTAATACTTTTCTTGGCATTTTATTTATAAGTTAGCATGTTGTAATTGCATTGCTTGTTGGGTGTTTGAGTTGAAGTTGGTATTTTGGATAGACGGGGTGTTTGGCTAATTAATGCTCCACATGTTCACAGGAAGGCAATGAATATTAACTAATGTGACATATCAATCATAATTTATTTTGGGAATTTTGGTGGACAGAGAAGACAAAACATATATCAAATCAAGCTTTACTTTTGATGATTCAAGGATGAATTTTCATTACCTCTCAGTCTCTCACCCTTGCAAAAAGCAAATGGCTGGTCAGGAAAATGCACTTTTTTCCCCTCAGTGTTCGATATTCATATAAGGTGGTACTAACAGATCCACACATATATTGAGTCAATTTAAGAGAGAGTGTGTTTTGACATGATTATTTTTATACCCAATGCTAGAACTCAAAATTTTTATTTAAAAATGAAGTAATTTTAAGTTCTACCGATCCTACCACAATCTTGTTGGTCACACTTTTTATTTCTACCACCGTTTGATACAAGTAGTGGACAATTTGTATATTAGTACTATAACATTTGCCACTGCCTCTTTGTTTTTCTATAGATTTACGAATTTTACATGTTACACCTTTAGCCTACTAAGAGTAATCTCATTCGAGGACGAATGTTCCCAAGGTGGAGATATTGTAACATCTTGCAATTGAAATAACTAGGAAGAAAGTAAGAATTGGAAATAGTCATTTTTGGAAAGAATATAAAAATCTAGAAAATTTGTTAGGTATGTTAAGTTGAGTTTTTGGTCAACTTCAAATGACCATAACTCCTAGCTCAGGATGAGTCAGGTGTGTTTCTAGATATCGTAGGAAATATCTTGGAATAATCTTTCCAATGCCACCAAGTTTGTGCGATTCTGAGTTCGTATGAGTGAGATATACCCATTTGAAGTTGGGTTGTTCAATTAAGGAAAATCTAAACAGGATTTTGGAAGGGTATTTTAGTCTTTTCCTTTCCAATTATTTAGTCCATTTTTAGGAGTTGAATTGGGGTCAAATCAGAATTTGTTCAGTTTAGAAAATTGGAAATTTGCACTAGGGCTTGGAGAAGGGAGAAAAGAGGAGAAAGAAGGAGAAAAGGCAAGATTCGTCAAGAATGTTCAAGTTTGATTGTGGATTTCGCCAAGGATTCAATCCTACAAAGTATGCGAGATCACTAAGTGTTGGGTTAGTTCACCCACGCGCTAATCATGATTTATTTCAGTGAATTTATCTTCTTGAAGGTTTATAAATTGATTTCTTGATGGGTTTTGTTGAAGTGCTATTGAGTTCTTGATTCGTTGAAATTGTTGAAGAGTTGTTGATCCTAATTCATGAAATTAGATGTTGTTTTGGGTAGATTCTTGCATATTTTGGTTATGTAGTCGAATCTAAGTGTTCGGGGAAAGACCCAATTGAGTTTAGAGGGTTTAGAGTTGAAAAACGAAGGAGGAATTTCGTCAAAATCTTAGGAATGGGGGTGGGGCATCGCGCTAGCCAGCGCGCCCCAAAGAGTCCTCTGAAGTTTTGACCTTGGGGCAGCGCGCCCCAACTTCAGCTCTGAAGTTTTAGTTTTGGCTCCCCGCGCCACTCAAAGCGTCAGGGACGCCATGTCTTCTACTTCTTTCCCATTCTTTCCGTACTAGTTTCCTTGAAACGTACCTATGTTTCCTAGTCGATTCGTACACTCTAAAGTACGTTTAAACAACATGAAATCATCCATAACATGACATCATGAGCCTTGAATCCATAATCCAATTCAAGGAAAGCTAAGATCAAAGTCAAGAGAAGTAAGCGTCAAGTCAAGAAAAGTTCTTAGAGTTTTCCAAAAGTCTTTTTCAAATGTTTTAACTTTGTTTAAAGACTTAAAGTTCAAGTTGAGTAAAGAGTAAGGAGTAAAGATTGAAGTTCATTTCTTCAAAAGTATATGGGGACTATGTATTCCCAAAGAGTTTAAAATGTTTTCACAGTTAAACGAGTAAGGAAACTTTTATTTCCAAAGAGCCTTTGAGGTAGTTTTTAGAAAAGAGTAATCGCTTTCACAATTAAGCAAGAGAGGAAACTTTGATTTCCAAGATAACCTTTGATCTAAGTTTTTGAGCAATTATCTCAAATCACAGAAAGAAGTATGTTTTTAAAACATAAGAGCTAGTATCATATTTGGGAGTAGTATTGAGCACCGATATGGGGGAGAGTTCAGATAACTCCCAGCCCCCTTAAACCATGTAGACATAATGGGTAGAAAAGGGTCATACTTTTTAGATGATTCCTTAGTGATTTTTAGCATAGCCTAGTGGATCTAGTTAGTAGTCAGGTTCTATACCCTCGACAAGGTATTTGATGGCCTTGGCAGCGTGAGGCAAAACATTGTATCATCACAATAGCTTTTACGTGTTGATTGTCGGTTAGAGAAACTCCCACTGAAGTATTTGTATTCTTATATACACAGTTTAATTGTATTTTTACATACATTTCTGAGTTATACATGTATCTTTCCTTACATATAGAGTATCATTATATTTCCAAATACACAGAGTTGACATCCATGTTTTAAAAGCTTTTTCTTTATATTGCACTTGTTTTATACTGTTTTATATTGAAATGAGTTCAGTTAAGTTGAGTTGAATTGAGACAGGTAAGTTCTTCAGTTCCTTTCAAAAATATCTCTTGTTTTAGACTTCCCTCGCATACTCGTACATTCAATATACTGATGCCTTTTGGCCTGCATCTTCTTATGATGCATACACAGGTAACCAGGATCAACATCTAGCGCCTCGTTGATCCAGTTGAGCTATCAGAGTTAGTTGGTGACCCTCCTTGCTTTCCGGAGGACCCACTTTTTATTGCTTTTAGTAGCTTTAGTTCATTAGGATGTCGTGGGTCTTGTCTCGACATCCATCTCATTTGTTTTAGAGGCTTCATAGATAGTCACATGTTAGTTCTTTAGTCTCTTCATTTTCATTATCTTATGTTGAGACTTGAGTTTACCTTAATGGCTAGTTGAATATTTTCTTTATGACATTCTAAGTTTTATATGAGGTATGTTTGATAAGTTAAGTCTTCCGCTGAGTAAGTAAGTTAGGCCAAGGGCTCACTTGGAACCATTAATGGTTCTTGAGTGCCAGTCCCGCCTAGAGTGTAGGCTCGGGGCATGACAGGTAGATCTAACGATCTTTAATTTGTGTTTACCTTTTGAACGTGGTGCATTTTTGTTGGAGATGCAAGTCCTTTCTTTCTCTTCCTCCTCTTCTTTGTATTTATTCTCTTCATCATTATCATCGTCGTCTTCGTCTTCTTTCTTATCACAATCTTCTTCTAATGACATTTTTTCTTGAATTTTCACATTCCTTGTCTTCATCCTCTTTTTCTTCTACCATGTTGTCCCATCCATATCATCACAAGAAGAAATGCTTTTGCTATCTCTAACCCAAGTATTCTCCTTTGGCTCCACACTCTTTTGATGTTCAACATTCATTTCCTTTGCTTCCTCCTCCTTCACAACAAGTTTAAAACCCCCAGCACCTTTCTTTACACATCCAGTTCTTCCAGGTAGTTTTAAGTAAAAAATTATAGTTTCATCATAGTCAAAAATAAAGTCTCCAAGCTCTACGATGTTGTCCTCAAAGAATTTTTCTCATCCATAGTCAAAATAAATATTTTTTCCTGATTTGGTTACCCCTATAGGCCACATATTTCAAAATCGATCCCTTAGAAAAACATTTCTAGGTAATATTCCATTCTTATATTCGGTATAACCTGTGGGAAGTTTCTACGAAGAAAAAAATGCTTCACTTTTGAAAAAAATAAATGTAGAGAAACATTAATTTCTTTAAATCACATTGATAATATCATAAAAGCAACAAGTTTCAGATGAAAAAATATTTCAAATAATCTCAAAGTTTGAGACTTTTGCGGTTAGAATTCAAGAATGTAACTATTTTATAAACTTTAAAATGAAAAGTGAGGCGTTTTCATAGTTTTACCATAAAATTACTTCCTTCAACACTAATAATATTGTTAGTTTGAAATGAAATATGCAATTTCTAACATTGATTGACTAAATTAAACATAATTCTGATAAAGAAGAAGGGATTTAATATCTATAGAAAATCGTACAAAAAAATTTGCATCACAAAAAGGCATCTATCCACCTTTTACTTTCCCTACCCTTATTCAAAGCATATATTTATATTCAAAAACTATTAATTGAAAATGTTTCTAGAAAAAGAATCAACAGCAATCATAGGTCAAATACATGAATATAAGAACACAAAAAGAGGATGAAATGGAAAGTACAATGAACAAAATATATAATAACACGAGGTATCCAAGTTTTACAGATCTAAATCTCAACAAACACTTCCCCTCCCCCATATATATCTGTTGTTCGCATCTCCAAAAAGAACAAAAGATTCAAGAAAAAAAAGTTCCATCAAAGGCCATGAGAGTTGGGGGTATACTTACCCCCGTTTTGCACTGGTTTCAGGGATGAAAACCTTGAAAAAGACCTTTTTCATATTCTTTTTTATTGTTAAGGTTTAGGAGGATAGTATAATTATGGCGCAGCCTCTTTACCCTAAAACATAATATGATTGCAAAAAATCAGAAGTTTATCATATATTGACATTAATCCTATTAAGTGGGCCACACTAGGTCAGGACGGCCCATTAAAAAAATTACACTGATCTCAGGCCTCAAGATGGGCTGGATCACCCATAATTGGGTCGGTCCTATCCAGGCTCAACAATGCAAAACTTATGTTTTCAAGTATTGACTTATTATAGTGATTGCACATTTAATTTTAAATATATTACGTAAACTAATTTAAATTATTTAATTGAAGATACACAAATTTTATTAAAAAGAAATTAAGAAATGCAAAGATTAAATATGTAACACCCCGACTTTTTGAAACGTATAAATTGACTCGTATCTTCGTGGAAAGACTAGGAGGGTGGGTAATAAATTAAGAATGATGTGTTATGTATTATTTTAAGTGTTCAAGTGTTGTATCTCAAGTTTTGAAGTTAGGTAAGTGGCAAAATAAAAGTTGGCGAAAGTTACCGTAAATTCCTTTTTAAAGATTTGTCTGAAATTTAGGTCAAATGTCTCGAACATTTACTCCCAATCTATTAAGACTAATGGTCCCTGAAACCTATGAAATGAAAGGTTTACAAATCTAGTTTCCAACGCATCAACCCATTCATTCATACGACTTCAAAATGGAGAGATATTCGCATTTTTGCAAGACTGCACAAGCAAGCAGGTGAGGTGGGTCCCCTAGGTCGGTGGAACTTTATATATATCATCTTCTTCGACTTTTCTTCATTTTTCTTTCATTTTCTTTTGTGAAGAACCAAAAAACTCACAAAACCTACAAAACCCACTTCTAGGACAAGCCAAGTTACTGATTTTCGTGACTTAAGTCCTTGACAAAAGTTGTTCTACGCGTTGAACTCGTCAACATGGTATAATTTGTTTAATAGATTTCCTAGACTATCGTACTTTGGTGTGTGGACAGTAGGGGTTTGGGCATATTTTAAAGTTTTGAGATGTATTACAAACTCATAATCAAGGTAAGACCCTTCTTTCATCGACTCTAGCTTTCATAAGTCACAAATAGCAATTAGCGACAGAAATACACATCTTTTATCGGATTTGCGTTGTATCTTCTATTCTTTTATGTTGATTATGATCTTGCCTTGTTGTAGTATCAAGGGGGGTTGTGATTAAAGTTATTAGGACACGTGAATTCAGCAAAAAAGGCATGTTAAGGCTATTCCCTACTTATAGCATGTTACCTTGAATCTTAGAAGCAATGTATTTGGATTGTTATCCTTGATATACTTGTAGCCGTGATTATTGATTGTTGGCTGCTCGAGTTGATATAATCCTTCCTTGTTAGGATTCTTATTCAGTTAGTAGCGTCCCTATGTTGGACACGACTTAGAGGCTATTTGTATAGGTTGCTGATAATTAAATTGCTAGCTTAGCGATAAGATTGTTATTGTTGCCCTTGGGGCTTTCTTAGTTAGCTGCAGGAATGTGATCTATGCCTAGCATGGCTATGTTCTACCTACAGGGCTATATGGATGCCAAAAAGGGTTATGAGTTTCCTACGGGGCTATATTGATGCTTAGAAGGGCTAAGAGTTGCCTACAGGCCTATATTGGCGCCTAAGAAGGCTATGTGCATCACACAGGGCTATGTTGTTTCCTAAGAGGGCTATGAATTGTCTATAAGCTATGTTGATGCCTAAGAGAGCTATGTGCTGGCTATGGGGCTATATTAATGCCTAAGAGGTCTATGGGACTGCCTACGGGGTTAGGGTACTACTAATAGGGGTATATAGGCTGATTGGCACCTTTCGGTCTTATGGGGGCATAAGTAGGTGGTCTTGTGTGCTGTTTGTACCTGTCGAGCTTATGGGGGCTTGGTTAGGTTGTTGTTTTATTATTTTTAATACGTTTAGATTTAGGAGCAGTTCAGTACACTTATCTTATCCTTGATTTATTTATCAGATTATTCCAGTATATCAGGATACCTCACCATAGTCTATTGCCTTTCGTACTGTGTACATTATTTTGTGCTAATGCCCCATTGCCTTGGGGGCGCTGCATTCATGCATGCAGGTATTGACAGACGACCGAGTGGAACTCCTCAGCAGCAGAATTGACTTTTATTCGGTTGGCTAGCCCCTTTCCTCCGGAGCTGCCAGAGTTGGGAGGTTTGTTACCTTTTGTTGTATATATCTTTATGGGTAGGTTGGGGCCCTGTTCCGCTAATCTTTACTACTCTTATAGGCTTGCAGACTAGTGTGTGGGGTGTATAGCTACGCTATGGCCATACTGGCCTATGTTGTTGGTTTGCTGAAGCTTGTGAGCTGTTGATGTATTGCCTTGATATATACCTTCTTTTAGTTTTCATATAGATATCATGGTGGCCTCGACGGCCCAATCAGGACTTTTGTGCTAGTTGGCTATTTATTTATATGATCTCCTGGGATTACCTATTTCTTTTATAGATCAGTTGACAGTGGCCTTGCCAGCCGAGGCCTTAGTTTTGAGCCAAGATATACTTGTTTGTTTTTTTGATTGCATGTGGCTGCCATGTGCTAGTAGCAAATGGTTCAGCAGGGTCGGCTCGGGCCTGAGTTTTGGCATTAGGAGCCAGTTGCACCCCTCGAGTTTGGGGCGTGACAAACTTGGTATCAGAGCAACGTCGTATCCTAGGGAGTCTGTAAGCCATGTCTAGTAGAGTCTTGTTTATAAATATGATGTGCACCACATCCAATAAGCAAGAAGCTATCGGGCATGTTAGAATAAGTATCCTTCTTTTGCTCACCTCGTGCTATAGAGCGGTGTCTTAAGGGATGAGGTTTCTGGCTTATAATTGATACTTGTATGCAGCTAGAGATGACTGACACTAGACAGACCACAACTAGCCAGGGGTTAGATACAACTGCAAGCGAGGGTACCGGAAAGGTACCACGGGTGGAGGTATCCCATTGTGAGACCCAGGGGGAGACATCTTCTCCGCCCCTATAGCTTCTCCACAGCTTCAAGAGCCTCCGAGGGCTACAAGAGTTCTGGCTCCACCAGTAGTACCACCTCTAGTTCCTCCTATTCCATCTGATCAGGATTTCAAGAGTGCAGTATATATGTTAGTACAGTTAGTAGCTGCACAGTGCCAACCAGTTGCGCCAGATGTTGCCGGAACTTCAGAAGGGCCCGGAAGTTCGAGAGTTCATGAATTTCTTGCCTTGAATCCTCCACAGTTTACAGGGATAGATCGCAGAGAAGACCCTTAGCACTTTGTTGATCAGATTCATAGGATCTTCAGAGTCATGCATACCTCAGCGACTGAGTCAGTTGAGTTAGCAGCATTTCAATTGCATGATGTTGCAGTATTGTGGTATGAAAGTTGGGAGAGATATAGGGGAAAAGTTACATCTCTACCCACTTGGGATAGCTTTACAGAAGCTTTCATAGATCACTATCTGCCTCAAGAGATTAGGGATGGACGGGTGGACCAGTTTCTGAACCTCCGATAGGGTGGCATGAGTGTCCGAGAGTACGGGCTGAGATTTGATTCTTTGGCTAGATATGCACCAGCATTTTTTGATACGATGCATGACAGGGTGCGTAGATTTGTGGGAGGGCTTGACTCAGACTATATCGAGGCTGGTTTTACCGTTGTGCTAAATGATAATATAGATATCTCACGGATTCAGGCCTTCGCACAGGGCATAGAGGATCGCCGATATCTATAGTATACGAGTGAGAGGGTCGAGAGAGAGAGACAGAAGAGGGCTATGCCCGCTAGTTCGCAGGGAGATTTTCAAGGTGGTCCTAGACCCCGATATTTTATTAGGCCACCTAGACCTCCACCACATCAATTACAGGGTAGTAGATTTGATCGTCAGGAATAGTCAGGTCCATGTGAGGGTTCACGAGCATCAGGCTCACAACAACAGAGGGGTTCAGGCCAGGCTAGGACATCCCCGTCGCGTTGCACTACTTGCGGTAGGATGCATTTTGGGAGGTGCAGATAAGGTTCCACAAGTTGTTATTCTTGTGGACAGGAGGGGCATGGGTGGAGAAACTGTCCTACCATAGGTCAGGGTGGTATAGGTCAGTCGACCAGGTCAGCAGTAGGTTCCTCCTCATCAGCACAGTCTACGAGGCATGGACCCCAGACTTCAGCACGTAGGGTAGAGACGGAGGCAGAGAGTGAGAATCTAGTTCTGGTAGTGGACAGAACTGTACATATTCATTAACTAGCCGACAGGACTCAGAGTCATCACCAAATGTTATGACAGGTACATTGATTGTTTGCTCCCATTGTGTTTATGCTTTGATAAATCCTGGATCTACTTTGTCTTATGTTACTCCATTTATTGCGGGGAAGTTATGTATAGTAGTAGAGTCATTAGATTGACCATTTATTGTATCTACACTAGTTGGTGAGTCTATTGTTGCTAGGAGAGCCTATCGAGGTTGCACAGTAGAAATTATCGACCGTCAGACCTCTATAGATCTCGTAGAGTTATAGATGGTCAATTTCGACGTCATTACAGGTATGGACTAGTTAGCATCTTGTTATGCTAATGTTGAGTGTCAGACAAAGATTGTTAGATTCCACTTTCTAGGAGAGGTAGTTCGGGAATGGAAAGGCGATACAACAACGCCGAAAGGTAGGTTTATTTCCTATATTAAGGCAAGGAGGATGATTATTAAGGGTTGTATTTATCATCTTGTTCACGTTCATGATATAGATGCAGAACCACCAATTCTTCAGTCTATTCCAGTAGTTATTGAGTGTCTAGATGTATTTCCAGACGAACTCCCTGGTATCCCTCCAGAATGGGAAATTGATTTTGCTATCGATATGCTACCAAGTACACAACCCATATCTTCCCTCCTTATAGAATGGCTCCTGCTGAGCTAAAGGATTTGAAGGATCAGCTGGAAGACTTGCTGGATAAAGGCTTTATTAGGCCTAGTGCTTCACCATGGGGTGCCCCAGTGTTGTTCGTAAGGAAGAAAGATGGCTCACTAAGAATGTGTATCGATTACCGACAGTTGAATAAGACAACTATAACGAATAAGTATCCCCTTCCGAGGATAGATAACTTGTTTGATCAGTTACAAGGTGCTAAGTGTTTCTCAAAGATTGATTTAAGATCAGGGTACCACCAGATACGAGTTCAGGAGAAAGACGTTCCGAAGACAGCTTTTAGAACTAGATATGGACACTTTGAGTTCTTGGTAATGTCTTTTGGATTAACTAAAGCCCCAGCAGTGTTCATGGACCTGATGAATAGTATATTCAGGCCGTATCTAGACTTATTTGTGATTGTATTTATTGATGATATTTTGGTGTATTCACGTTCAAAAGATGAGCATGCAAATCATCTACGAGCAGTCCTTCAGGTTCTTCGAGACCGAGAACTTTATGCAAAGTTTTCTAAGTGCGAGTTCTAGTTGGACTCTGTAGCTTTCTTAGGCCATATTGTATCAGATGCAGGCATTGCGGTTGATACACAAACGATTGAGACCGTAAATACTTGGCCCAGACCTATGACTCCAACTGAGGTTCGTAGTTTCTTAGGGTTAGCTCGGTACTACAGAAGGTTTGTAGAGGGGTTTTCTTCAATTTTATCCCCATTAACGAAGTTGACTCAAAAAGCAGGTAAGTTCCAGTGGACTGAGGCTTGCGAGCATAGTTTCTAAGACCTGAAGAACAGCTTGACATCAGCACCATTTCTTGCATTGCCAGACGGTTCAGAAGGCTATTCAGTGTATTGTGATGCTTCTGGTGTTGGGTTGGGATGTGTTCTAATGCAACATGGTAAGGTTATTGCATATGCTTCAAGGCAGTCGAGAAAGCATGAGAAGAACTATCCGACCCACGGGTTAGAGTTGGTTGCAGTTGTGCATGCGCTAAAGATCTGGAGACACTATATGTATGGCGCTCATGTTGACATCTTCACAGATCATAAAAGCCTTCAATATATCTTTAGACAGAAGGATTTAAATCTGCGACAACGTTGATGGCTTGAGTTACTGAAAGACTGATGTGGACATTTTATATCATCCAGGAAAGGCGAATGTGGTAGTTGATGCCCTCAGTCGAATATCTATGGGTAGTTTATCATATTTAGATGTTGAGAAGCGTGAGCTAGCGCGAGAGCTTCATCAGTTAGCTAGCTTGGGAGTCAGATTGTTAGAGGCAGAAGATAGTGGGGTAACAATTCCGGACACAGCCGTATCATCCCTAGTTGTAGAAGTAAAATCACAGCAGCAAGAGGATCCTATCTTAGAGCAGCTCAGAGCCAAGGCTCAGAATAAACATACTTTAGCATTTGGTATACCAGGAGATGGAGTCCTTAGATATAGTAGTCAATTGTGTGTTCCGAATGTTGCAGGGCTTCCGCATCGAATTATGGAAAAGGCACATCATTCCCGTTATTCTATTCACCCTGGTTCGACAAAAATGTACCATAATATTAAGGAGATCTATTGGTGGCATGGGATGAAGAAGGACGTTGCTGAGTTTGTGGCACAGTGTCCTAACTGCCAACAGGTGAAGGTTGAGCACCAAAAGCCCGCTGGGCTAGTTCTGGAGATAGTCATTCCTTTGTGGAAGTGGGAAGCAATTAATATGGATTTTATTACAGGGTTACCTCGATCGCGTCGCAAGTTTGACTCTATTTGGGTAATTGTTGATAGACTAACAAAATCAGCCCACTTCTTACCAGTCAGGGATACTTTTACGACCGAAGATTATGCATGGCTCTATATAGGGAGATTGTTAGGCTACACGGTGTCCCAATATCTATTATCTCTGATAGAGGAGCACAATTCACCGCCAATTTCTGGAAGTCCTTCCAGAAAGGACTAGGGACATAGGTTAATCTTAGTACAGCCTTTCACCCTCAGACAGATGTCCAAGCTAAGCGCACAATTTTGACACTCGAAGATATGTTACGGGTATGCGCGCTAGACTTCAAGGGAAGTTGGGATGACCACTTGCTTCTTATAGAGTTCGCATACAATAATAGTTATCATTCCATCATCGGGATAGCACCTTATGAGGCTTTGTATGGGCGAAAATGTAGATCCCCCATTGGATGGTTCGAGGTAGGTGAGTCAGGGTTGATTGGACCCGACTTAGTACATCAGACAGTGGAGTAAGTTAAGATCATTCGGGAGAGGTTGCTAACAGCTCAAAGCCGACAGAAGTCATACTCTGATGTGCAACAAAGAGACTTAGAGTTTTGTGTCGATGACTGGGTATTCTTAAAAGTCTCGCCCATGAAGGGTGTTATGCGATTTGGCAAAAAGGGAAAGCTTAGTCCAAGATTCATTGGGCCATACCAGATCCTTCGAAGGGTAGGACGATGGGCTTATGAGTTAGAATTTCCTTCGGGGCTAAAATCTGTTCATCCAGTTTTCGGTGTATCGATGCTACAGAAGCGCGTAGGAGACCCTTCTCGGGTTGTCCCAGTTGAGGATGTTCAGATCACAAAGGATTTATCCTACGAGGAAACTCCAGTTGCCATTTTAGATTGGAAGGTCCGTAAATTGAGGACCAAAGAGGTGGCTTCGGTTAAAGTATTGTGGAGAAACAAGAATAGAGAAGAAGTGACCTGGGAAGCTGAGGATGGCATGAGGTTCAAAGATCCTCACTTGTTTCATACCCTAGGGTGATGGCATATCAGTTCATATTAGGGCAGTAAGGTAAGATACCTATTTGATTTTTTTTATATATATACACTATTGCTTATTATTATTGTGGTTGTCGTTGTATATTTGCTCGCACTGTTATGGTGGAGCTATAGTGCTTAGCTATTTATGTCATCATGTGAGACGCCTAGGTTAGAAATTTTGCATTTCAGGTTCTTGGATAGTGACATCTACAAAGGATACACTGCCTAAATTTTGGAAACTCCTAAGGACTGAACCGCGTGACACAGATTTCTCATTCGAGGACGAATGTTTCTAAGGGGGGATGAATGTAACACCCCGACTTTTTGAAATGTATATATTGACTCGTATCTTCGTGGAAAGACTAGGAGGGTGGGTAATAAATTAAGAATGATGTGTTATGTATTATTTTAAGTGTTCAAGTGTTGTATCTCAAGTTTTGAAGTTAGGTAAGTGGCAAAATAAAAGTTGGCGAAAGTTACCGTAAATTCCTTTTTAAAGATTTGTCTGAAATTTAAGTCAAATGTCTCGAACATTTACTCCCAATCTATTAATACTAATGGTCCCCGAAACCTATGAAATGAAAGGTTTACAAATCTAGTTTCCAACGCATCAACCCATTCATTCATACGACTTCAAAATAGAGAGATATTCGCATTTTTGCAAGACTGCACAAGTAAGCAGGTGAGGTGGGTCCCCTAGGTCGGTGGAAATTTATATATATCATCTTCTTCGACTTTTATTCATTTTTCTTTCATTTTCTTTTGTGAAGAACCAAAAAACTCACAAAACCTACAAAACCCACTTCTAGGACAAGCCAAGTTACTGATTTTCGTGACTTAAGTCCTTGACAAAAGTTGTTCTACGCGTTGAACTCATCAACATGGTATAATTTGTTTAATAGATTTCCTAGCCTATTGTACTTTGGTGTGTGGACAGTAGGGGTTTGGGCATATTTTAAAGTTTTGAGATGTATTACAAACTCATAATCAAGGTAAGACCTTTCTTTCATCGACTCTAGCTTTGATAAGTCACAAATAGCAATTAGCGACAGAAATACACATCTTTTATCGAATTTTCGTTGTATCTTCTATTCTTTTATGTTGATTATGATCCTGCCTTGTTGTAGTATAAGGGGGGTTGTGATTAAAGTTATTAGGACACGTGAATTCAGAAAAAAAGAAATGTTCAGGCTATTCCCTACTTACGGCATGTTTCCTTAAAGCTTAGAATCAATGTATTTGGGTTGTTATCCTTGATATACTTGTAGCCGTGATTGCTGATTGTTGGCTGCTCGAGTTGATATAATCCTCCCATGTCGGGATTCTTATTCAGTAAGTAGCGTCCCTATGTTGGACACGACTTAGAAGCTATTTGTATAGGTTACTTATAACTAAATTGCTAGCTTTTAGCGATTGGATTGTTATTGTTGCCCTTGGGGCATTTGTGGTTAGTTGCAGGAATGCGATCTATGCCTAGAAGGGCTATGTTCTACCTACAGGGCTATACGGATGCCATAAAGTCCTATGAGTTGCCTACGGGGCTATATTGATGCCTATAAGGGCTAAGAGTTGCCTACAGGGATATATTGATGCCTAAGAAGGCTATGTGCTTCTTACAAGGCCATGTTGTTTCCTAAGAGGGCTATGAGTTGTCTATAAGCTATGTTGATGCCTAAGAGAGCTATGTGCTGCCTACGGGGCTATATTAATGCCTAAGAGGTCTATGTGACTACCTAAAGGGTTAGGGAACTACCGATAGGGGTATATAGGATGATTGGCACCTTCCGGGCTTATGGGGGCCTGAGTAGGTGGTCTTGTGTGATGTTTGTACCTGTCGAGCTTATGGAGGCTTGGTTAGGTTGTTGTTTTATTATTTTTGATAAGTTTAGATTTAGGAGAAGGTCAGTACACTTATCTTATCCTTGATTTATTTATCAGATTATTCCAGTATATCAGGATACCTCATCAGAGTCTATTGCCTTTCATACACTGTACATTATGTTGTACTAACGCCCCATTGCCTTGGGGGTGCTGCATTCATGCATGCAGGTCTTGACAGACGACCGAGTAGAACTCCTCAGCAACAGAATTGACTTTTATTCGGTTGGCTAGCCCCTTTCCTCCGGAGCTGCCAGAGTTGGGAGGTTTGTTACCTTTTGTTGTATATATCTTTATGGGTAGGCTGGGACCCTGTCCCGCTAATCCTTACTACTCTTATAGGTTTGGAGACTAGTGTGTGGGGTGTATAGTTACGTTATGGCCATACTGGCCTATGTTGTTGGTTTGCTGAAGCTTGTGAGCTGTTGATGTATTGTCTTGATATATACCTTCTTTTAGTTTTGATATAGATATCATGGTGGCCTCGACGGCCCAATCAGGACTTTTGTGCTAGTTGGCTATTTATTTATATGATCTCCTGGGATTAGCTGTTTCTTTTATAGATCAATTGACAGTGGCCTTGCCGGCCGAGGCCTTAGTTTTAAGCCAAGATATACTTGTTTGTTTTCTTGATTACGTGTGGCTGCCATGCGCTAGTAGCAAATGGTTCAGCAGGGTCGGCTCGGTCCTGAGTTTTGGCATTAGGAGCTAATTGCGTCCCTCGAGTTTGGGGCGTGACAAAATAAGCCTTTGACATTATTAATAGATCGATAACACTTCTTCTTCTTCCTTTTCCTCTTCATCTTCGCCTTCCTCCTCTTCTTCTTCTTTTTCTTTTTCTTCTTTTTCCTCTTCCTCTTCTTTTTATTTTTATTCATCTTCCTCTTCTTATTCTTCTTCCTCCTCCTCCTCTCCTCCTTTTCTTCTCTTTCTTCTTCCTCTTCTTCTTTTTCTTCATCATCACCTTCTCCCTCCTTCTCCTCCTCCTCCTCTTATTCTTCCTCCTCTTTCTCTTCTTTTCTTTTTCCTCTTCTTTATTTTCCTTCTTCTTTCTCTTCCTCTTTTTCTTCATCTTCTTCCTCTTCCTCTTTTTCCTCCTCCTGCTTCTCCTCCTTCTCCTTCTTCTTCTCTTTATGTATCTTGTGGTTTTTCTCTATTTCTTCGCTTCAATTTGATCCAATCTATGAGGAAAACTAAAACATGCATGACATTGCTCCCCAATGAGTGTCGATTATCTACGATCTGCTATATTCTCTACTAAATGTTCTCTCTGAAGCAACAATTGGCATTGGAATATTTAGCACATTCCTAGCTATGGTTGAAAGTACTAGATATCATTTTTTGTGGTCTTCCACCGATTCAGTGTGCTAATATTATTTTGAAAGGACTCTAGGCATGTCTCAAATAATATAATAAAAATTAAGTTCGTCTCAATTTACATTCCTCTATGATGTAGGTTATATTCTATTCAAAACAGCTAAATTAGTAACACAACGGATAGGCATACCTTATGCTTATCTTTTAGAAGATGATGGATCATCAGAAGGACAAGATAGAGGAACAATATTAGAAGGTGTAGCATTATCAAGTAAAGTTACACAATGATTATTTAATGTTTGAATATTATCATTTGTATCACTCATTGTATTAAACTTGTTATGTTCTTCTTCATTTTTAACTTCTAAAGAACTATATATAATACTAACAATTAAGACAGAGTAGCAACACTCATACACGAATTTAACTTAGCACTAATCAAATAAATAGGAGAAACGTATTTTTTAATTTTTTTCCATAATTTCAATAATAACCTCTTTGTAGTCTACTTTAATTTTTTATTAACTAAGCAATAAAAAAAGATTGGCTATGTAAGCTAAAATATTACAAATAGTAGGATAATAAGCACCGAAAAATTCAACAGTAGCAATATAATGTTTTTCTTAAATAATTAAAACAACAATAATTTTTACTCAATCATATTCTTGCAACACGACTTCAGAAAATCTATATGCATATTAGTTAAAATTGTAGTTAAAGGCACTCCATAAATATTGTACGTTCTTAAAAATTCATAAGTAGAATTTAACCTAGCGAACTGATCTCTCTGTCTATTCCTGACGCTACGGGGTACGAACTGGCCAATTGACCTCAGAAAATTGTGTGAAGACTAAAATATCCCCTCCCATATATATATATTTATCAATATATCCCATATTAAGTAGTTAACATATATCATAAATTTAGTTAAGTTTCATACAGGAATTTTATTTTTTATTTTTATTTTTATTTTTATTTTTATATAATAATTTTTATTTTATGTTTATATTTATTATTTTATATATTATTTTACGTATTATTTTACATAATAATAAATAAATGTAACAACAACATTTTTGTAGGATTAAAAATATGAAGGATTTTATTTATTTTTGTGGTGAATTTTTTGTATAAAGTGGATTAATTTGTGGAATAGTTTTTAAATTTATTTTTCTTGATATTTTGAATTATATTTAAGTCTTCATGTTAATATTATATTAATATTTAATTTATTTATTTATGTATAATATTGATTGAAAATTTGAATATGCATATTTTCATTAAAAAATTTCT